>PISX010006071.1:0-43719 GCA_004024625.1 Mellivora capensis | reverse complement strand
ATTGAGTTTCATTCTTCTACATATAGCTGTCCAATTTTCCCAGCACAATTTATTGAAGAGACTGTCTTTTTTCCACTGTATAGTTTTTCCTGCTTTGTCGAAGATTATTGGACCACAGAGTTTAGGGTCCATATCTGTGCTCTCTACTCTGTTCCACTGCTCTATGTGACTGTTTTTATGACAGTACCATGCTGTCTTGGTGATCACAGCTTTGTAGTAAAGCTCGAAATCAGGTAACGTGATGCCTTCAGTTTTATTTTTGTTTTTCAGCATTTCCTTAGTGATTCGGGGTCTCTTCTGATTCCATACAAATTTTAGGATTATTTGCTCCAGCTCTTTGAAAAATACCAGTGGAATTTTGATTGGAATGGCATTAAAAGCATAGATTGCTCTAGGTAGTATAGACATTTTAACAATGTTTATTCTTCCAATCCAAGAGCATGGAATCGTCTTCCATCTTTTTGTGTCTTCTTCAATTTCTTTCATGAGTGTTCTGTAGTTCCTCGAGTGTAAATCCTTGACCTCTTTGGTTAGGTTTATTCCCAGGTATCTTATGGTTCTCAGTGCTATAGGAAATGGAATCGATTCTCTAATTTCCCTTTCTGTATTTTCATTGTTAGTGTATAAGAAAGCCACTGATTTCTGTACATTGACTTTGTATCCTGCCACGTTACTGAATTGCTGTGTGAGTTCTAGTAGTTTGGGGGTGGAGTCTTTTGGGTTTTCCATGTAATGTATCGTGTCATCTGCGAAGATAGGGAGTTTGACTTCTTCCTTGCCAATTTGGATACCTTTTATTTCTCTTTGTTGTCTGATTGCTGTTGCTAGGACTTCTAATACTATGTTGAACAAAAAGTGGTGAGAGTGGGCATCCTTGTCATGTTCCTGATCTCAACGAGAAGGCTGTGAGCTTCTTCACATTGAGGATGATGTTTGCTGTGGGTCTTTCATAGATAGATTTGATGAAATTCAGTAATGTTCCCTCTATCCCTATATTTTGAAGCGTTTTAATCAGGAACGGATGCTAGATTTTGTCAAATGCTTTTTCTGCATCCATTGAGAGGACCATGTGGTTCTTCTCTCTTCTCTTATTGATTTGCTCTATCACATTGATTGATTTGCGAATGTTGAACCATCCTTGTAACCCAGGGATGATTCCACCTGGTCATGGTGGATAATCTTCTTGATGTGCTGTTGGATACTGTTTGCTAGGATCTTGTTGAGAATCTTCGCATCCATATTCATCAGTGATATTGGTCTGAAATTCTCCTTTTTGGTGGGATCTTTGCCTTATTTGGGGATCAGGGTAATGCTGAATTCATAAAAAAAGTCTGGAAGTTTTCCTTCTGCTTCAATTTTTTGAAAAAGCTTCAGGAGAATAGGCATTATTTCTTCTTTGAAAGTTTGGTAGAATTTCCCAGGGAATCCATCAGGTCCTGGGCTCTTGTTTTTTTGGGAGGTTTTTGATCACTGCTTCAATCTTGTTACTAGATATCACTCTATTCAGGTTGTCAATTTCTTCCTGGTTCAATTTTGGGAGTTATAGTTTTCCAGGAATGCATCCATTTCATCTAGGTTGCTTAACTTATTCACATATAACTGTTGATAATAACTTCTGATGATTGTTTCTACTTTTTGGTGTTAGGTGTGATCTCTCCCTTTTCATTCATAATTTTATTAATTTGAGCTTTCTCTCTTTTCTTTTGGATTAGTGTGGCCAATCTTATTGATTCTCTCAAAAAATAAGCTTCTAGTTTCATTGATACGTTCTACTGTATCTCCGGTTTCTATCTCATTGATCTCTGCTCTAATCTTGATTATTTCCCTTTTTGTGTGTGGAGTTGGTTTAATTTGTTCTTGATTCACCAGTTCTTTAAGGTGTTGAGACAGCTGGTGTATTCTGGATTTTTCAATTTTTCTGAGGGAGGCTTGATTGGCTATGTATTTCCCCCTTAGGACCGCCTTTGCTGTATCCCATAGGTTTTAGACTGAAATGTCTTCATTCTCATTGTTTTCCATGAATTGTTTAAGTTCTTCTTTGATCTCCTGGTTGATCCAAGCATTCTTAAGCAAGGTGGTCTTTAGCTACCAGGTGTTTTAATTCCTTCCAAACTTTTTCTTGTGATTGAGCTCCAGTATCAAAGCATTGTGACCTGAGAATATGCAGGGAATAATCTCAATCTCTTGGTGTCAGTTGAGCCCTGATTTGTGACCCAGTATGTGGTCTATTCTGGAGAAGGTTCCGTGTGCACTCAAGACGAATGAGTATTCTGTTGTTTGAGGGTGGAATGCTCTGTATATATCTATGAGGTCCATCTGGTCCAAAGTTTCATTCAATGCTCTTGTTTCTTTATTGATTTTCTGCTTGGATGATCTGTCTATTACTGAGAGAGGCGTGTTAAGATCTCCTACTATTAATGTATTCATATCAATATGACTCTTTATCTTGATTAATAGTTTTCTTATGTAATTGGCTGCTCCCATATTGGGGGCATAGATATTTATAATTGTTAGATCATCTTGGTGGATAGTCCCTTTGAGAATGATGTAGTGTCCTTCTGTATCTCTGACTACAGTCTTTAGTTTAAAATCTAATTTATCTGATATGAGAATCTCTACCCCAGCCTTCTTTTGAGGCCCATTGGATGAAAGATGCTCTCCATCCCTTCACTTTCAGTCTGGGTGTATCCTTGGGTTCAAAATGGATCTCTTGTAGACAACATATGGATCGGTCCTGTCATTTTATCCAATCTGCAACCCTATGTCTTTTTATGGGCGCATTTAGGCCATTCACATTGAGAGTGATTATTGATAGATACGTTTTTATTGACATCGTGTTACCTTTGAAGTCTTTCTCTCTGTATATTGTCTCTATATTTCTGTTCAATTATATTCTTAGGATTTTTCATAGGTGATCAGAGTTCCTTGGTAGGTAGTCAGCTCACTTTCGGGTACAGGTTGAAATGGTGCCTCCTCTTAGTTCCCTGCCGTCTTGTCCCCCCAGCATTTCACATTTTCAGTATGATTTTAAACATTGTAATGGTTTTGTAGTTGCATATCATTGTTGTTTTAATTTGTATTTTCTAATGGTGAATCACGGTGAGCATGTTTTAACATGCTGTTTGTCATCTATCTGTGCTCTCTGATGGAGTACATTTTCAGATTTTTTTTTCTTTTGGCAGTTGATAATTGGCCAATCCAACATTTTAGCAATTTTTGTTCATTGTTCTATAAAGAGCAAAGAAATAGAAATTCTATCATCCCTTCCTCTGTTTTTTAAATCTCCCTTATTCTCTGACACATTCCAAAGTATGGATATTGATTGAGTGTTGGTTATTGCTTTTCTTCCCTCCTAATAGTAAAGAAATAGTAGTATGTATTTAAAAATTTTATTTTTGTATAATTTTAGTATAAGTCCTTTATGTAATAGGTGTTTTCAAACACTTAATCCCAGTTGGTGACTTCTCTTTTCATTCTCTCTCTCTCTCTCTCTGTTTTTAGGATTTTATTTATTTACTTCTTTTATTTATTTATTTATTTATTTGAGGGAGAGAGAGAGTGAGAGAAAGGGAGAGTGAGGGGGAGAAACAGATTTCCCACTGAGCAGAGAGCCCAATGTGGGACTTGATCCCAAGTCCCTGGGATCATGACCTGAGCTAAAGGCAGATGCTTAATCTAGCCACTCAGGGGCCCAGTTTTTTAAAAAAAAAGACTTTATTTATTTATTTGTCAGAGAGAGAGCGCATAAGCATGGAGGAGTAGAGGGAGAGGGAGAAGCAGGCTCCCCCCTGATCAAGGACCTCCCATGTGGGACTCCAACCCAGGAACCTGGGATCATGACCAGAGTCTAAGGCAAAAGCTTATCCAACTGAGCCACCCAGCTGTCCCTTTCATTCTCTCTCTCTTTTTTTTAAAAGAAATTTTTGTAAAAGATTTTACTTATTTGACACAGAGAGAGAGAGAGAGATCACAAGCAGGCAGACAGAGAGAGAGGGGGAAGCAGTCTTCCAGAGGAGCAAAGAGCCTGATGCGGGGTTTGATTCCAGGACCCTGAGATCATGACCTGAGCCAAAGGCCAAGGCTTAACCCACTGAGCCACACGGGTACCCCCTTTCATTCTCTTAACAGTAAAGTTTTTTATTTAATAATGTCCAATTTATCAATTTTTCCTATTATTAATCATGCTTTTGATGTTGTATCTAAAAACTCATTACCAAATGCAAGGTCATACAAATTTTCTTTTTTTATATGTTTTATTATTTCATATTTAGGTCTATGATTCATTCTTATTTAATTTTTCTGTAAGTTGTAAGATCGTGTCTAGGTTTATATTTTTGCTTTGAATGTTCAGTATTATATGTTAAAAAGATTATTCTTTTCTATTGAATGCCTTTGCATTCTTTTGAAAAATCAATTGACAATATTTCTTTGCATGTATATATTTCTGGGCTCTAGTATCCTGTTCTAGTGATCTCTATGTGTATTCTTTCAGCAATATCATGCTGTCTTGCTTACTGTCTTCCAGTAATGCTTGAAATTAGGTGCTATAATTCCTCAAACTTTGTTCTTTAGGCTTGTGTTGGCTATTTTGGGCTTTTCTCTTTCATATAAATTTTAGAATCAGTTTGTTGGTAGCTATAGAACAGCTTACTGGGATTTTGATTGGAACTGCTTTAAATCTATAAGTAAACTGGGAAAAATTGACATACTGTCTTTCACATATGAACACAGAATATCTATTGTTCTATTTAGATCTTCTTTGGTTTTTTATCAGTTTTTTTTTTATTTTTTCATAGCTATATCCTGTATATATTTTATGAGTATTTCAGTTTTTGTTGCTATTATAAATGATGTTAATGTCAAATTCCAATCGACTTTTGTAATTCTGTATCCTGCAGCCTTGCTACACCTGCTACAGGGTTCTAAGTGTTTTTTTTTCTCCCCTATTTTGGCATAATTTTAGGGTTTTCTTAATAGGCAGTCATGTCATCTATGAGTTTTTCCTTATTCTCTAAACTCTATATCATTTATGCCTTTTTCTTGTCTTACTGCACTAGTATTAGATTTCTAGTACAATGTTGAATAGTAGTGATTAAAGAGGATAGGCTCACCTTGTTCCTGATTAGGGGGAAATGTAGGAAAAATGGTTTTGTTTCTTTTTTAAATGTTTTGTAGAATTCACCAATGAAAATATCTGGACTGGTTGGTCCAGAAAAGATTTTTACTTTTTTAATTGTAATATATTTAATCAATATAGGATTATTGCGGTTATCTATCATTTTATGTATTGGGGTAGTTAATGTCTTAAAATAAGTTGGTCCATTTCATCTTTGTTATCAGATCTGTGAGGAAAGTTTTTCATGGTATTTCTTTTTTATCCCTTTGGTTTCTTCACATTCTGTAGATATAGTCCTGTTCCATTACTGGTATCTGTGATTTATATCTTCCAAATTTTTTTTCATAGATTGCCTGGCTGAACACTTACTGATTTTATTGAGATTTAAAAAAAAAATCAGCTTTTGGTTTTGTTGAATTTTTCCTATTGTTTTCCTATTTTCAATTTTAGTAATTTCAGCTATAATTTTTGTTACCTCTTTTTTTCTGTTCCCTTTAAGCTTTAATTGCTTTACTTAGTGTACTATGATAGAAGCTTTGGTTATTAACTTTAAACTGATTTATTTTCTAACATATGCATTTGATGTATTTATTTTCTAAACAATGCTTTTGCTCTACGTATCATACAATTAAAAATTATTTTATTGTAGTAAAATATTCATAATACAGTATTTACCATTTTAACCAATGTTTAGTGTATAATTCAGTGATATTAGAGAATTTGCATTAATATTACTGTATAGTCAACACTATATCATACATATGTATCATACAATTAAAAATTATTTTATTGTAGTAAAATATTCATAATACAGTATTTACCATTTTAACCAATGTTTAGTGTATAATTCAGTGATATTAAAGAATTTGCATTACTATTACTGTATAGTCAACACTACATGTATTATCAGAATGTCTCATTATCCCAAACTAAAACTTCATAATTATTTTAAATAATAACTCCCCTTACCTCCCTTCTCCATGCCCAAGAAACCATTATTTTATTTTCATCCCTATTAATTTGGCTATTCTAGATACCTCATATTGGTGAAATCTTACTATTTAATCTTTTGTGCTTGGCTTACTTAGCATAATATTTTGTTCAAGGTTCATTCGTTCTGTAGTATATATCAGAATTTCATTCCTTCTTAAGAGTAAATAATATTCCACTTTATGTTTATATCACATTTTGTTTATCCAGTCATCTCTAGATGGACATTTGGGTTGTTGTTATCTGTGGCTGTTGTGACTGATGTTACTCTGAACATGGATGTATAAATATCTGAGTCCATGCTTTCAATTTTTTGGGAGTCTATACCCAGAACTGAACTTGCTGGTACATATAGTTAATTCTTGTTTATTTTTTTACAGAACTTCCATACTCTTTTCCATAGTAGCTATATAATTTTACATTCCCAGTAGCAATGAACAAAAGTTCTAATAGCTACACATCCTCATTAACGCTTGTTGTTTTGCATATTTTTAATAATAGCCTTCCTAATGTATATGCAGTGGTATCTCATTGTGGCTTTGATTTGTATTTCCCTAATGATTAATGATGTACATTTTTTCAAGTACCATTTGTCATTTGAATTTTTTCTTTTGAATATATTTATCTAAAATATTTTGGCTATTTTTTCATTTTTTTTTTGTTCTTCTTGAGTTTGGGAAGTTATTTATAAATTCTGGGTATTACTTAATTAACAGATGTATGATTGGAAAATATCTTCTCCCATACTAGGTGTCATCTTTTCATTTTGCTGATGGAGTATTTTGGTATACAAAAGTTTTTAATTTTGATGAAGTTCAATTTATTTATTTTTTTCTTTTGATGCCTATGCTTTGGTATCATATCAAAATCATTGCTAAATCTAATGTCGAGAAGTTTTTTCCTGTGTTTTTTTCTAACAGTCAGGGGTCACTTGTCTTCACTCTTTTTTATTTTTTCTTCCTCAGATTAACACTTTCAAATGACCTACCTTCAGATTTGCTGATTTTTTCCCTTCTCCCTCTTTTGGTCTGTTGTTGAATCCCTATAAAAAAATTTTCCAATTTAGTTATTGTATTTTTCAGCTCTGGAATTGTCCTTTTTTTGTAATTTCTATCTCTTCTTTTACATTCTCATTCTTTTCATATGTCATTTTCCTGATTTTCTTTAATTCTTTGTTCTTCTTTAGCTCTTTGGGTATATTTAAGACATCTGTTTTAAAGTCTTTGTCTAGAAGTCTTATGGGTGTGTTTCTTCAAGTATGGTATCTGGAGGATTGCTTTATTTTATTTTTTTTTTTTGAATAAACGCTCTTTCTGTTTTCTTGATGTCTTGTGATCTTTGTTGAAAATAGGGCATTTGAAAAAACAACCACTTCTTCCAGTCTTTGCAAACTGCTATATAACACTTTTACTAATTATTAAGCCTCTGAGCCTTGAAATCAGCCCAAGGTGAAGACTGCGGTTCTTCTGACATTGTTTGGGGCATGTATACCATCAGCGCCTGTATGTGTGCTTCTCTTTCTCTCTCTCTCTCTTTTTTTTCCCCCAATTTTACCCATCTGCTTTTAAATTAATTTGCCAAAGGGTCTCCCCTCACAGTTTCTTTTGGGGACTTAAGATAATTTATTATATTCCTATATCCATAATCTTTTACACCCAGGCATCCATGGGTCTCCATTTCCCTTGTGGTTTTTGTGTGCTGGGGTACCCGTCCCTACCATCTATGGATTCCAGCCTGGGATCCAATTTATGTTGCCCTTTTCTATCCAAGCTCCAGGTCAGATGGACATAAATCAGTCCACTGGGCAGCCCACAACCCAGAAAGCTTTATGTAAGCTCTACTTTGCTCCTTCCATCTCAAGGGAGGGAACCAGAAAGTGCACCACTTCCTCCACTATGCCATACTGTTCCAGGGAAGGAGTAGGACAAGGTCAAGCAAAAACAACAAAAAATTTCCTATCCCTTTTAATGTGTTTTTTTTAAAATTGAGCATTCATATACTTGCTATAAACCTATGACTCATTTCCAGAGTGTCTATAAGGTTATTTTAGTGAGTCTGTAGTTGTTTATCTGATGTTTCTCAGAAGAGTAGAACAAGCATCTGGAGCTTTCTATTCTGCCATATTGTTGACATCACTCCTGAGGAGAGTTTTATTTTGATTAGGTATTCATTCTCTGGTGTTCCTTAAGCTTTTTGAAACTATAGTTTGGTGTTTTTCTTTAATTTTGGAAACTTATAGCTATTATTTCAAGTATTTTTTTTTCTGTTCTATTCTTTCTTCTTTGTTATTCCAATTAGATGTATGTTTATATCTTTTGAAATTGTCACACAGTTCTTGGATGATTTATTTTTTTTCCTTCATCAATATCTTTTCTTTTTTTTGTCTTTGTATTTCAGTTTGTTACTCTTGTGCTGATTGATCTTCAAATTCACTGATACTTTTCTCTACTATGCTGCATCAAATGATGAGTCTATCAAAGGTACTCTTTATTTCTGTTACTATGCTTCCTTTTTTATAATTTGATTTGATTCTTAGTTTCCATCTCTGCTTATATCACCCATTTATTCTTGAATGTTGTACACTTTCTCTGTTAGAGCCATTAGTATATTTGATAGTTTTTTGAAAAAATTCTCACTATGATAATTATAATTGATGATTGTTCTTCCTTTATATTGAGCTTTTCTTGACTTTTGGCATGATTTGTAATTTCTGGTGAAAGCATGATACGATGTGTTGGATATTAGGTACTGAGATAAAAATCATTTAATGTGATAATTTATCACCAATAATATATCACCAATATACCAAGAGGTGGGCTATGTTTGACATTTATTTTAACTGTGAGAACCAGGCTTGGAATTTCTTTTTTTTTTTTTTTAAGATTTTATTTATTTATTTGACAGACAGAGATCACAAGTAGGCAGAGAGGCAGGCAGAGAGAGAGGAGGAAGCAGGCTCCCTGTGGAGCAGAGAACCCAATGTGGGATTCAATCCCAGGACCCTGGGATCATGACCTGAGCCAAAGGCAGAGGCTTTAACCCACTGAGCCACCCAGGCACCCAGGCACCCAGGCTTTGAATTTCTAGAGTGTCCTTGTTTTTAATCTCTACTGTTGGTTTGGTGGTTTCCTACATACTGTTCCTAGAGAGAGTGTATGTCTTGCAGATTTTTCAGCTTTAATCTACTGTTATTTCTCTTCTGATTTACTTTAATCTTCAAACTTCTTCTTACCACTAAACCAGATGCGCTACCAGGTATGGATGAACTCTTAGGCTCCTTTTAGAGAAAACTGGCATTAAACTTCTCCACAAGGTATGTAATTGGCCAATGAGGAAAGTAATGAAAGGTAGCAGATTCATTCCTTCATGAATTGTGTATTGGATATCTTTGAACTTTGGGCAATATTTAGAATCTATTTGAGGTCTGGATCTTTCTCACTCTGCAATAAATTCCTACATTGCAGTTCACCAATAATCACCAATATCACCAATTATCTTCATACATGTGATGGGAGTCCCTAAGACCACCCTCAGGCTCTGTGATTCACTGTAAGGACTCACAGAAACTTATACTTATGGTTGCAGTGTATTACTGTGAAGGATACAGAATAAAATGAACAAAGGGAGAATTGAGATATGAGACAAAGTCCAGGGGAAACCATGGATAAGTTTCTAGATGTCTTTGCCCAGTAGAGCGGCAACAACAATGTATGACAACACATATGAAGTATTAACAGCCAAGGGAGCTCACTTGAGCCATGGTGTCTAGTGTTTTTATTGGGGTTCACTTATACAGATAGGTAGTACTTGTGTGACTGATCTCAGCTACTCAGATTCCTGCCTTCCAGAGCAAAAACAGACTTTCTCTATAAATTACATATGTTAGCATAAACCATCTGATGGAACTGGCCCATGGCCTGAGGCATACAAAAACAGTCATTACCATAAAAGGCATTGTTAGCATTAATTATTTCATCAAAGTGGTATGCTATGATGTAGGGCCTCAGGCATACAAACCATTAATTTTAGGTAGAATATTATAAGTGCTCAAAGTTCTTCTCCCAAGAGCCTATCCTGAAGATAAGCCTTCCTTGCAAATGTGAAGGGTTTAAATAATCCAGGTCTGGTCTGCTGAGTCAACTCTTCCTCTGCAATACCTTTATGTATTCCTTCCCATATTGACTCTGTTCTTGGCCATGTGACTTGCTTTGACCAATGAGAAATCAGCAAATTAGACACAAGCAATGGGCTTGGTAAATGCTTGTGCTTATCTTCTTGGAATGCTGCTGCTACGTTACGAGGCCAATAAGAAGCATATGGAGAGAAATTTCCATCAATTCCATCTATCTGAGGTGAGCTTAATCAACCCACTGATTATGAAAAATAATGACGTGCTTTTTTATAAGCTGGTATGTTTTGGAGTAATTCATTATTTAGCAGTAGACAACTGATGCACAAATTGATTCCAGAAGTTTCACTAATCCTAGAAGGGAGCTGATTGATCAGACTAAGTCTATTCTGTCTATTCTCTCACCAAAGTAAAAAGAATAAGATAAGAACACTGAACCCATAGCACATAATAATAATGTCCTATCAGGACAGAAAAAAAGGATAAGAATAACTGAAACACACCAAAACCAGGCTTTAAATGTGTAGTGGTAAACTGGGAGAAATGTACATCTACTGATGAATGTGGATGTAAAATTTTCTAGGGCAGTCTCTGAACGAGTACAGAGGAAGAGTAAAATTAAAATATCCAACAAAAGACAGAAATAAGGAAAAAAATGTAAAGATCTGAGACAAAAGGCATAGAATAAGATGGCCAAAATAAATAATATTTTTAATTATAATATAAATGATAAGACAAAAAGCGTCAGTTCAGTTAAAAGATAACTGGATAAAAAAATCAACTATATGCTGTTTAAAGAAATGTAAAAAATAGGAATAATGAAGGATTAAAAAAAAGATTAGACATACAGCTAGGCAACCAAAAAATCCCTGAGAGCTGTATGTATATAATACAAAATAGACTTTAAGACAAAAGGCCCTACTAGAGAATCAACTCTTTGAGATCTTAGGTTGTGTGATGTTGGCATAAATTATATCCTAGATAAGTGATCATTAATAGTGGTTAGATACATATAGTACTTTTATATTTCAGCATATATCTTATATCAAGTGTTTTTGTTAATTTTTAAATTAATTAAATTAATTAATTAAAAATAATTTTTAAAAATTTATTTACTTGTCAGAGAGAGAGGCAGAGAGAGCGAGTGAGCACAGGCAGACAGAGTGGCAGGCAGAGGCAGAGGGAGAAGCAGGCTCCCTGCCAAGCAAGGAGGCCAATGTGGGACTCGATCCCAGGATGCTGGGATCATGACCTGAGCCGAAGGCAGCCGCTTAACCAACTGAGACACCCAGGCATCCCAATTAAAAATAATTTAAATTAAATTAATTCTATTATAGGATACATTTCTGTAAAATATATACCAAAATAATATCCTGCAATCTGGTATAAATATGAACAACGTACTCATACATTTCGATCAATTTATTAAAAGCCTGATTTAGTGGTAGCAACTATTATTGAGAGTTGAATTTCCTTGAGTGATGAAATAATTTACTCTAGAACAAGAATTAACCCTTTTTATCTATATCTTTGATAATTCAAAGGAGACAAAATAATTGAGGATTTTAATATTTTAAAAATTAAATCTGATAAAAACTTTTTAGATTAAATATCAATTCACAAGACTTAATAGTCTCAATATTTATGTCTATAGATGTAAAATAAAGAGTTTCTTATTTTCAGGCCAACAGCTGTAAAAGCTTGATAATCTTCAAAATAATGGGTTTTAAAACTCATTAGAGACAAAAACCCAAATGAAATGAAATCCAAGATGTGAGGAGCCCATTATAGGAAAGGAAAGAACCACAGCCCCTCTCATCTTGGGCAGAACTGTTGAAAGAGGAAGAATACATCATAGACTGGGAAAAGAGAAGCCAGTCAAAATTTGAATCAAATTTTAATGACCTCATGTGGGCTGGTTTGAAAAATTAGACTTTCTAGTCACAGAGCAAGTATCCATCTGTGACATTTTGTTTCCACAGATCTTCAATGAGAATGAAATGAAGGAGACAGAAAAGGAAAGCTCAGTAGGTACAAGGCAGCTACCACCCTAAGTCAGGGAGGAAGAGGACAGGGGAGATGAGGTAGTTCTCTAGAGACACTCAGAGAATCAATTGCCAATACTGGGGGACTGGAGGGTAGCTGAGGAAAACCTTACTGGAACACTTGAAGCTTTCCAGGAATATAGAGCTGCCATCTAGGAAGACTCAGGTAGATAGCAGGACTGAAAGGCTGAAAAAACAGGGAGCATGACTGGAGAGCATCAGTGATTTCTGTTATCCAAAAAGTGGGCAGCCAGATTGGAACACAAACTGAGAGTAACACAGCCAGATGGCTCAGTTACATTTTCACAGGTAAATCTTTGGATTCATACAAGTGCTCAGATCAAAGGCCCTGACAAGAGAAAAATCCTGACCTTCCTCAAAATATTTGAAGTCCATGGTGAAATGAATCAAACTAAAATTTAAAAAACTTAGAAGCAGTCCCATTCTAGATCAAATTGACTTAGATTCACAACTATGGTATCTAGATTGACAAAAGAAAGTCTGCTGGGACTTACTACTTTGGTCCCCACTGGTCTTTAATAGAAATAAATGTGTGACATATAAAAAAAATAAATCATAACGCATGCAAGGAAGGAAAGAAGGAAGGAAGGATGGATGATTGTAATTCAAAGACAAGAAAGGTAATAGTAGACGCACCTGGGTGGCTCAGTTGGTTAAGCATTTGCCTTCAGCTCAGATCATGATTTCAGGATCCTGGCATCAAGCCTCAGGTCAGGATCCCCACTAGGAGAGAGAAGTATGCTTCTCCCTTTTCCTCTGTTTATGCTCTATCTCTCTCTCTCAAATAAATAAATAAAATCTTAAAAAAAAAAAAAGGTAATGGTCAATAGAAGCAGACTAAAATTTGGCCCAAACAGAATTATCTGACAAGGATATTTAAATTAATTATTATAACAATGATAAAGAACATAGAAGGAAAATTGTGACAATTTTATAAAGAGAAACTTTAGCAGAGACTTAATCTAATGGAAATAGAAATTTTCAATGGCCAAGTAGGCTAGAAATAAAAAATATTATCTTAGAAATGGAATATCAAATGTGTTTAACAGAATATTGAACAGAGCAAATGAAAGATTAGTGAAATAGAAGAAAGGTCAATAGAACCTATACAAATTGAAACATGAAGGAGAGAATACAAAGTGAAAAGGGACACAATATTCAAGATATATGAGGCAATAAGAAACAGTCTAAAATATATATTGCTGGAGTCTCTGGGGACAAAGAAATATCTGAGGAGATAATGTGAGAAGTGTTACAAAACTTGATAAGAGATATCAACTCACAGTCCAAGAAATTCAGCAAACCCCAAGAGAGCAAATACAGGCAATAAAAACAATAGCAACACCTAAGCATATTACGGGCAGCTGCTAAAAACCATAAATAAAGAATAAATGTCAAAAGTAGTAAAAAAAAAAAAGAGAAAGAACTATTATATACTTGGAAAAATGAAAGGAATTAATAATGAATGTCCCTTATAAATAATGAAGACCAGATTTCAGATGAACACCATTAGAGCACTAAAAGAAAAAGCTGTCAATCTAAATTTTGTATTTGACAAAAATATTCCTCAAAAATGGAGGAAAATTAATGACATTCTCAGAGAGACAAGAGCTAGGAGCTCTCTATAACAATTGATGTTAAAAAGTTTTTTAGACCAAAGGATAATGCATGAATGATACCAGACTTGATTCCAGATCTTTTCCAAGGAATGAAGAGCATCAGACCAAGTAAATATCTGAGTAGATCAATGCAAAAGACATTTTTAGTACTTTTGTAAAGGTCAGTCTCTCTCTTCCACCCTTCTTCTCTCCTTCTGTTATGTGTGTAATTACATTTCTTTAATAAAATATTGACTATTTAAAGCAAAAATAGTAAGAAGGTAGTGGGGGGGTTATAGTAGCAGTAAAATATAAGACAAAAGATGCACAAAGGCAGGGAATAGATAATTAAAATTACAGTTTTAAGGCTCTTACCCTATTTGTGAAGTTGTGTGTTTCAAACATCTTTGTAAATCTTATGAGATGATCAGTAAGCTGGATGTTTATGAGGAGTGCTCTTTAGGTCCTTCCCTGTGGGAGGAAGGGCCTGAAACAAGGATTGGGACTGAAACAGGGAAGGGGTTGAAATAGGATTGGCCAAGGGGAGGAGATTCATGATCAAGAACCAATAAAAGTCACCATCTACTTCATGTGTGTTTTAGAGGTGTCATAGTTCTCACATTTGTTCTGAGTTGGGATGAGGGAGTGGGCCTTTTCACCCCTGAGATGAGCAGTCTTTAGAAGCTGACTGCCCCTGCAAGCAAACATGAGCTTTGAAGAGGTAGTTTGACTCAGCTGAGGCCATTCTGAGGGTAACTGACAGTGAAAGCTATCTTACAGATGTACTTCCAATAGCTGGGGTAAATGCTTCCTGAATCTGGTGCAACAACACAACATCTGCCAAGATAGATGTGTGTCTTTGTACAGGCTTGGAGAACTTGGTGGAAGTACATACACTTGGGTCTTCATGCTGCCATTTAAGGAGGTTGGAATGGGGAGTATGTGAGTGGAAATATTAGTTTTATCTTTGTATATCTTTCCATTTTTTAACCTTTTACAAAGTTCACTTTTAATAATATTAAAATTTTTAAAGACTTGCAAAATGGTATTTTAATTTCTCACTTTTTTGCATTTGATGCTAATTACATTTTCTAAAGACAATGGTCATCATTATACCAATCAGAATTTAAAGGAAAATAATATCTCTCCAGCAAGTTTATTGAATCTGAAAGATTTTCTTATCTATATTCAGTACATCAGATTTTCTTCTCATTTTAAAAACTGTGAGTGGGTGAAAAAATACTATTCTTGCTACCCTAGTTGCCAACCAATAATACGTGTCTTTAAGCAGAAAACCAATTAGTAGTTATTCTTATTCTGTGGTTGGATGTAAGAGTGCTTTCATACAGAAAAACAACACAAAAAGTGCACTATTAGCCAATAATAGATTTTGCCTTTGGCTTAAGGTAGTTCCTGATCATAGTCTCAGTCCTTACTTGAGTTTGATTTCTAGCTCTGTGCATTTCATTTCTTTTAAACTGGTAATACTGAATTGGAAGATTGTAAAGGTTTATGGAGAAAACTAGTCATAGTCCAAGAAGGACAACTGGAACAGGTGCATGATTTTCTCTATCAAAGGTATGTTACTGTTCTTCTCTTTTCTTCAATTTAAAAAGAGTTATGATGGGCAAATATAGCAACATCTTGGTTTTAGAGCCAATATTTTTTTTTTTTTGAAGAGAAATTTGATGAGAATAAGTGTGATGACTGTGAATAGATTTTTTAGCAAAAATCATGTATAATTATTTCTGCAACAAAAGGAAAACATGAAAATTGTTTGTATGTTGGTAAGGCACCTTGTGCTCTTACTAAGTATTACATTTATCAGCCACAATTGCTCTTACCTGAGGCAAATGCCATCATTCAAAGTGTATGAATGTAAGCTGTTTTTTTTTAAATCATATATGTTCTGCAAAGCAACTATTCAAAGCACAGCCAATATTATATCAGCAGATTTTGAGATATTTTATTTTAATTTTTAAAAGGTAATAGAATTTCTGTATCTTCTGTGGCAAATTAACACTATATACCACCTCAAATGCAGTATTGATTACATCACTTTATAAAATCTCCTCCCTGAGCTTTAAGTTACTGATTTTAGTATATTATTGGTCTGATAATTGCATTTCAATTTGTTTTGGGAAACCATGCCTGAATTAATTGAGTCAGTATAAAGTTGGTAGTAAACAATAATAGGTAATATTTGTCTGTTCAAGTGCTGTTATTGCCTTTAACCATTTTGAATTATGAAACCATCCAAGTCAATATTGCTCACTTATTTTTAATAATGAGTTCAATGACATGAAAGTAAACAGTTTTAGGAAATGACTTTCTTTTTGAAGCCCAGCACATGTTGCTATGTATTCAGAGTGCAAAGTGAACTGCAGCAGCTTGTGGCAGTTTTAAAATTATTGTTAATTAACTTTTCTGCTCAAATTCCTGCAAGCTCAACTGTAGTTGATGAGTTATCATGCTACAGCCAATAAATCCTGAAGTAACTTCATAAACATAGTTATTTAACCTAAATTGGATTCTCCATCAATTGAAACAAATCAATTTTTAAATGCCATATTATTGTGTTTTAATAATGTTGCTTATGCTTATATTTGTTTACACTTAACATTTATGCATTCTAATATTTCTGCAAAGTACTAAAATAGGAATATTATTAATAGTAATAGGAATGGAATGTATACCTAAAATATATTTATTTACCAAAATTGATATGTAATAAGGATGTACTGTGTGGTTTTTGAAGCTAAGTGAAGTATAAATCAGTAGCTCTCAGCTGTAGTTTCAACTCTACCACTTATAATTAGTATGAAATCCAACAAGTCATGTAATTTACTAAGGCTCAGTTTATGCCTTGGCAAATGGAAATAATGTATCCAGTTCTTACAAAGATACAGTGTTCATGTATCAGAAGTGCTTTATAAAGGATTTTACAGACACGGAAGATTTTTCTTTTTGTTATTTTATTGTTATTTTTCTTTTTTTGTTAATTCAAATTTGTTTAATTCACATTCTATATTTCTTACAGTTATGTTTCATATGACTATAATGGTTTCAAATTGTTTTTCAAGGTTACCATGGATTATATGTATATTTTCTTAATTTTATATTTAATATGACTTGCTTCTATATTCATAAAGTACATGTAGAAAATGATCGACTAGAGAGTATAATATGCAAAGATGGTTGCAGGCTAAATAAAACTCTGTGTTAAAAGTAGAATATTTGATTCTAAAAGAATTTCAGGAGTTCTTGCTTACACTGGAACAAAGATTACAGTGGAACAAGGATTTCTTGTTAGTTTAATCAACATGTAAATAAAATTTTGGTTATTTATATGGAATATGTGCTTAAAATACATGCTATAATTGGATAAAGAAAATAAAATACTACTGAAACCCTAAATTACTATTTTCTGAAAAAAAAAAAGGGAATGAGAGAGAAATTAATGTATTTAGTTTCTGGATAGCTAATTATCATGCTAAGCCTGACTAAATAATTAATTAATTCATTTATTAATGCAACCCTCTATTGACTATATGTTACGTGTCCCTTGCTAGTGCTGATGCTGCAGGGATATGAAAGAGTGCTTCTGCTCCTGATGTATTCCCAGCACTGTGAGAGAAGCCAACATGTAAGAGATGATGACAACAATGTGTTATGCACTTTAATAGACACATGTCTCAAATGTCAGAGATACATCAAGGAAAGGTATAATTGATAATGTTGGGAAGACTTCCCAGAGGATAGATATTTGGATCGAGTACTAGCTGGTTGGTTTTACATAAAGACTTCTGTTTTTATCTCTGTTCTCATTTTTTTTTCCCCCAGTGAGAGAGATTTCAGTACTATACTTTATTTCTCTAAATCCTTATTACTGATTCTCAGTGCTCTGCTTACATCATCTCATAGAATTTTAGGTTATGTAGTGATCCCCTACTTTGATATTATCAGTTTACAGAGAGTGAAGTAGATGCCTCAGCCTCAGAACTGTTCTTGGAAGATGGAGCGCATTCTGACTTTAGTTTTAGTGACTTTACTTCCC
Organism: Mellivora capensis; assembly: GCA_004024625.1. Classification (NCBI taxonomy): domain Eukaryota; kingdom Metazoa; phylum Chordata; class Mammalia; order Carnivora; family Mustelidae; genus Mellivora; species Mellivora capensis. The sequence goes on along the minus strand of PISX010006071.1, from coordinate 25,763 downwards.
CTTACAAATCTGTTTTTACATCATGTTCTTAATTCCATCCAAATTCAGAAAGTGTATGAAAGTCACACATATGTGTAATTTATGTTCTTATTTTATGTATTCATTATTTGTATCCAGCCTCAAATCTACTTTTGGTCGCCATAAGTTGATGAAGGATTTTCAGAGAGAGGTAGGGAAGGACAGTGAAAGAGGGGAAAAAGAGAAGGAGAGATGGAGAGGGAGAGGGAAAGCATGGGGAGGTAAGGGGGGAGAGGAAGACAGGGAGAGAGAAAGACAGAGAGACAGAGAGAGTTGTTCACTGTAGACAACAAAGCAATTTACTGGATGGTTAATACTGGAAAAAAATTCTGTGCGTACATGGGAAAATAAAATTTGTTTTGCTGGAATTGTAAAGGTTGCTCAAGAACAGAATTATTCAATCCATGAAGTCTCAAATGCCTACTCTTAACCAGAGTATAATTATATTTCTAAGGTTTCAGAGACAGCACTGTATGAAATAGGGAACATTAAATTAAGTGTGAAATTTTGGTAGTGGTGAAAACTTTACCAATAATTTAAGATATATAAGTTCTTCTGTGTCCCAATGCTGTTTTTTTCTCAGAGATTGTCTACCTTTCTGTCCTGATCCTTCCACTGATTTTTGACGTCAATGTAAGCAGAGATTCCTGTTGTGCACTGATTCTTCATTTCGTAGCAGTTAACTTGGCTATTTAACAATAGTTAACTGTAGTTGAAAGAAAAATATCGTCAACTTTTCATTAATTCCATGCATCTCAAATAGCCCCAATAAAGAGTTCTTGATGCCCAGCTGGGAAGTGACTGGGTAACTCCATTATCAAGCCCCTACTCAATTCAGGTTTCCAGACTCAGTTTTACTCCTTTTGCTTGCCTTTCAGCAGCTAGTATTCTACTTTAAGATGACAATTTTAGGTCACAGAAATATCAATTCTTAGCCATTCTGATATTTTTTAGTTTGTTTTATTCTCTTGGAAGTGGTGATTTATAGTGGGTCAAACAATGGACTTGGATCCAAAGCCAGTTTTTTCTCTAGATCAAAATAATTACTCCTACATCCTCCTGTTGTGAGTTTTCTTCTGAAACCATTATTGCTATCCAATTCATGTTAACTGGTGATAATTAGAGATTTATCATTTTGAAATAAAATTTGGTTCTTCTGCTATTTTTAAATGAGTACCAAATTTCACTAGGGACTTTAGACAAGGCCAGTTTTATTCTGTGCTGATTATTTCCTATCAAGAATAATTACTCCCACATTAATTTTTCTTATTTTCCATGTCATTTGTTAAGACTCATTTTTTTCCCTCTATAACAGTATACTATGTAATGATTTAGGCAATTTGTTCTGTGTTGTAAAGAATAGATCAATAATATCCATTATAGATTGTGTAAATTAAATTTATATTTTACTTATTTGGGAACAAATTGTGAGATATTCCTCTCAGATATTCTAGATTGTTCTATCATCCATGTTTCTGATTCAATTCTTCCGTATATTTTTGGTCACTTACTAAGTTAGTAGTTAAAATTAAGCATTATTTTCTCTGTGTTAGGCCTTATACTGTGTTTTCATGCATCATCTCATTTAATTCTCCTAGATAAACAAAAACCGTGTAGTAAAAAAAAAAGTTTATAGAGAAGAAACTGAGGCAGGATGAGGTTAAACAATTTGTGCTTGTCATAGTGCAGTGAATATCTTGATGGCAGTCTGTAGGACCCTGAGCAGAGGACCAACGTAAAGCATGTTGGATTCCTGACCCATGGAAACCACAGTAAATTGTTTTCTGTTTTAAGTCATTGAGTTTGTGGAGACAATCTGATAGTATGAGCCCTGATGTGAGTGTAGGAGAAAACCAGTATCCCAGCTCAGCAATTAGAAAGAGTGAATTCTTCCTTTTTCAATGGTTTGGATAATATCCACTCCATCCATGTAGGGAAGGATGATCTGCTTTATTCAGCCTACATATCCGAATGCCAATCTTATCCTGAAACATCTTTGAGACATGCCAAATATTATGATCAGCCAAATGCTTGGGTCTCCAGTTGTGGTCAACTTGACCTATAAAATTAATCATCACAGGACATATCCAAAAGTGGAGCAATACAGGAGCCCAAAAGGCAAAATATTCTGTGAAAGAGGGCAAGAAATTGAAAGGAGAAAAAGTCAGTGATAATAAAGGAATGTTTAATAGGGATTTATTTCAAATGATGTACTTTATATTCTACATTATAAATTCTCATTAATGAAATTTTTAGCTCAGTTTCCACTGCTCACTCATTGTTTAAAGAATAATTATAATCTTTAGACTAAGTCTCAGAGGTATAGAGGCTTCTCAGATCTGGCATGGCATTCCTCTCAGAGACGACTGATTAACTGGATTATAGTACAATGTGTTAATCATTTTCATAGCTCTGTGAGGTAGATTCTTGTTCTGCATCTACTTGGCTAAGTTGGAATTCATGTTCCTGAATTACCTTTCTTGTGGAGTTTTGGTTAGAATTGGCTGAAGGAGAAACTTATGTGAGATTTGGAGGATGCAAGTGAGGTTAACAGTCATTACTCACAGATAATTGTGATGGTCAGAAACAGAAGTGCCCAATGAGCTCCAGCTTTGTGCTCCTTTGTCCTGTATTGAAGTTGTTTTCTGGAGGGATAGGCCTGCTGGCCAACAGCAGCGACAGATCCAGATCAGACACTTAACTGTGGCAGACAGATAAACAGAGGCCATGGGTTCCTCTCCAGGAGCTGCCTTCTTATAATCTTGTTCTGGTGGTTCAACAGGTTTGGACTCTTGGATTTTCCAGAAAACTCTGACTTGTGCACAATGCCAGTACATCAGATGAATTAGTGATTTTCTGTAATGTTCCAATTCCTTTTCCAGATGTCCAGCTTGTCTGTATCCCAGCCCTAAGATTATATAAGTAATTTATTCTCATAAGGCTCTTGTAACTTTGTTTTTGGACTGCACAGTAAGTAACAAATTTATTTATTTATTTATTTATTTATTCATTCATTTAATACTGAGACTCAAAGAGGTTGATTGATTTGCCCCAAATTTTACAACTTATAAGTGGCAGACTTGAGATTGAACCTATGTGGGTCTGACTATAAATCAGGGATCCTGAATTCTAGTGGCCTCAGAGGAAACTCAGGTAAGGTAAGCTTAGAGTAGGAAACAATTCTCAGAAAGAAACAACTGGAGTGTTCTAGTGCATCGCTCTGTAAAGCATGCACTCAAATTACATGGAGAATCAGAGGCTTAAATAATCAATCTAAAACACTTGCTTTTAGTTTAGGTCAATGAATTCAGGTTTTCCCCAATTAAAAAAAAAAAAAAAGAAGAAGGAGGAGGGGGAGGGGGAGGGGGAGGGGGAGGAGGTGGTCAATGTAAGCTACAGTTAAATTGTCTGGAGACAGTTTTTGCACTAAAGGAGACTGCTCAAAAATTAAACCCAAACCTCCATCTTTTATTGATTGATCACCCTGGTGTGTATAGATCTCAACCTGTGTTCAGTTCTAGATGATTGTTACTATTTCGAATTTCTGGTTTAGTGTGGTCTAATTTTCTGATATTTCAAAAAGATGTCACCAGTGAATTTTCAAATGAAATTTTCCAAATTGAAATTTTTTTGTTGTTTAAAAAAACAGTATGGATATAGGGGAATTATCCTAGCACTGTAGGTCATTTATAATAGGGGACATTCTACACTGTAACATCCCTATTACTCTTAACACTATTAAACATTTAGTATAGGCATGTGGCTGAACATTTTTAAGTCTGGAGAAATATGTTAACTAAATCATAAATATTTTTGGATGGAATAATCTTCTATACGAAAGCTAAAATACATAAACTTGCTAAATCATCTGTACTGGGGTTTTCCAGATGTTATTTAGATAACTCATGAGGTTGGGAATGAAGAAATGGGACCACAGTTCTCCACACCATCTAAACTATTATGCATTTTCATTAGCATATTAGTGTCTCTTAATTTATCCCCACTATTAGTCCCAAGTGTACATTATTCATGGCTCATCATGGTATTTTGTTTCTTCTTATAATCTCCCATTGAAAAAATACAGTATTTAATCAATTAGTGTCATAATTCCTACTCAAATAATCATCAATGCATCATGAAAACCTGCATGATGGAGCTAGCATTTTTTTAAAGATTTTATTTATTTATTTGTTAGAGAGAGAGAGAGAGAGGGCACGTGCACATGAGCACAGGCAGACAGAGTGGCAGGCAGAGGCAGAGGGAGAAGCAGACTCCCTGCCAAGCAAGGAGCCCGATGTAGGACTGGATCCTAGGACACTGGGATCATGACCTGAGCTGAACGCAGCTGCTTAACCCACTGAGCCACCCAGGCATCCCAGAGCTAGCATTTTTTTTTTTAATTCTACTTTCAATAAGATAATTAATATTAGCTAGTGATGACTAAAGTTGCAAATATATTTTTAAAAAATATTGTAAATAGAGATATAGACTTGCTTTAAGGATATTTTTCATTAAATACTTTTTTAAAAAGTGTTAAAATGAAAATTGCCAAAAGAAGCCAATTGTTCCTCATTTGTCATCAATTTCTCTTTATGCTTACTTTGCTGAAAGTTAAAAAGTTTTACTCCTCTGTATTTTGTGAATGACCAATATGAAGCCTATGTTATAGTCAACATTGCAACTGTCTGTATCCCTCAGGAAATATTTTAGTGGAATAGATGAATATAGTTGGAAGTTATTTGTAAATAATTTTCAAGGCAGATAGTATTGTTTTCTGTATATAATTTCATATCACTTATATCACAAGCTTACAGACTGAACTGCCCAAGTTTTTTGTTTAATTCCAAAGTCAACTTTTAATTTTGAACTTTTATCATCAAAATTTTACATTCAGACTTCAAATTTTTGCTCTGATATGTAAAGAGCTTGGAATTTGTCACTCTTGTCTTTACAAAAACAAAAAAATATTGAACAAAATCAATGGTTTTTCTTGGACCCATGAGAGGACTGAGTTTCCAGAGCAAACCTTCACCTTGAAACCTGGAGAAATACAGAGAGTCCAGAGATCAATTTGCCTGAAACAGAAGACACTGGAGCCATAAATTGATAGGAACACTAAAAGAACAATTTTGATGAATTGCTCGAGGCTAGCTAGAGATTAGCACACAATGGTAGACTCCTGGGAGCCACAGTTATGGAGAGCCCACACACTTTTGGAGCTTTATCTCGGGAACCAACCAGGTTCCCTTAGTGATGATCTGAGCAAGATCCCTTCCAGTCTCTGGCAGAGGGAGAGAAAAGATCATTGTGAAAAACACCCCGGGCTTTTTTCTTAATAAAGGCTTACTTTCTAGGAGAAAAGACTTTACCAGAGAGCATTGCTGATGGAAAAACAAACTTCTACCTAAAATTCTATACCTAATGAAATTATCCTTCACAAGTGAGGGAGAAATGAAGACTTTCTAAAAAAAAAAACTGGGGTAATTTATCACCAGCACATCCGCTTTGGAAGAAATGTTAAGAGATGTTCTTTGGACAGAGGGAAATGATATAAGTCAGGAACATGAATTTATGTAAAGAAAACAAGAGCACCAGAGATGGAATAAGTTAAGGTAAAATACTTTATTATTCTTATTCTTAAATGATCTAAAAGAAAACTGTTCAAAAGCAATACTAACAACCATGTATTGGGTGAGTGTAGCATGTGAATAAGTAAAATGAATGACTGCCATGTCCTAAGGAACAGGAGGGAGGAATTAATTTTTTTTTCTGTTATAAGGAACCAAAACCAAGTGGAATAGTGTTATTTGAAGGTGGCTTTAGATAAGTTAAAAACATATATTGCAAACTCTGGAACAACCACTAAAAGTTTTTTTTTTTAAGGAAATATAATTGATCTACTAAAAGAGGAGATAAAATGGAATCATACAAAATGCTCAATTAAAACGAAAGAAGGCAGAAGAAGGCGGCTCTGGTCATAACCAGATCACAGTTACAAACATTGTTTACATGAATCCAAGTAAATCAATAAACACTTTAAATGTGGTTGGTCTAAATACACCAATTAAAAGGCAGAGATTATCAGAGAAGATAAAAACAGAACTATATGTTGTCTATGAGAAACCCAATTTAAATGCAAAGACTGATCAGTTAAAAATAAAGGGATGGAGAAAGATGTACCAGGCAAACACTAATCGAAACAAAGCTGGAGTAGTTGTATTAGTTTCAGACAAAGCAGACTTCAAAACAATAAAAATAATCAAGGGTAATGAGGGGGACTATGTAATGATAAAGGGAGCAATTCTTTAGGAAGATTAAACAATCCTAAACATGTATGTACCAAACAACAAAGAATAAAAATGTTAGGTAGAAACTGTTAGAACTGAAAGGAGAAATAGACAAATCTACTCTTACAATTAGACACTTCAACACCTTCTGACAGTAATTAATTGATAGGTCAAACAAGCAGAAAACCAATAAAAATATAGCTGACCTGAAAAATTATCAATTAATTTATTGATATTTATAGAATATACCACACAATAACAGCAGAATACACATTTTTCTCAAGCTCACATGAAATATTTACCAAGATAGAATACATTCTGGGGCACAAAACACACCTTAGGAAATTAAAAAAATTTTTTTTTTCCATGGGGAGCAGGCAGAGGGAGAGCAAGAACAAAAATCCTAAGTAGACTCCATGCCTAGCATAGAAACTGATGCAGGGCCTGATGTCACAAGCTTGAGATCATGCCCTGAGCTGAAATCAAGATGCTTATGCTTAACCCACTGAGCTACCCAGGTACCCCTACCTTAACAAATTTTAAAGATAGAAATAACACACAATGTCTTCTCAGACCACAACAGACTTAAGCTGGAAATTAGAAACGGAAATATAGCACACTTAGTGTCCAGATTTGGGGTTCTGATGCAATATTCCAATAAAAGAAACCAAGGCTTCTTGAGGAAATGGCTGACTATAGAACCAACACTGAATATTCAAGATAACCTTGGAGCATCTTGAAGTGACAGAAAGTAAGGAAATGTTAAAACTGTAATACCAACACCGTGATGGCGATATAACAAAATGATGCTCAGGAACAAACCGAAAGGGCTGCCAATGGTGCAAGATGGAATAATTTGATAATAAATAAATATTACTGGATTATAACCTAAAGTATAAAATATATATCCATGAGGACATAGTGATGTGAAAAAAAATAATGGAGAAAAGACAAATCTTGCATGAAAATTCCAAATAATTTAACTGGTAAGCATAACTGGTAGTTTCACATAAGGATTGTACTTAAAATCCTAGTTTTCAATATAGATTGCATTTTCTACTTTTCCTCTGCCTGGAATACTTTACTCTGGAGCCTGTCAAGATCCAGAAAATATAAATATCTGTTTTTTGGGGGAGCTGATAGGCCTGGTAGCTGGGAGTAAGAACTGGGGCATCTAACTGCTCCTTATATACTCATTAAAAAGGAAAAAAAAAAAAAAGACATCATCCTGTTTTCTGCTCCAACATCAACACTCCTTTGAGGTCATTAAGTCTACAGTACCGAGTCTTTCTGGAGTTCTGTAGTGACAAATGAATTTTCTCTTCATTAGTATTTCTACCAACATTTAAGTATGATTTTCCTCCTTTCTAGTCTTAATTTTTTCCACTTAAAGCCCTTACATATTGTGATTCAGGGTTGCAGATGTCGCCTATGTTTAACAATATAGTTTTTGATTCTGTGTTTTTTTCTCTTCATCATTTTAGAAGTGGTTTTTAAAGTAAAGGGTGCAGACATATCTCTGCTTGTCATGTTGAAATGGAAGTCCATAGTTGGCTTCCTAAGGGTCATTGCTATTTGACGACTAATCTCTTTTGAAAGATGCTATAAAAGCAGGCTGACTAACCCGATAACATTCTACCACAACATTCATCAATAATGAAAACAACCTTTCCAGCAAAGATAATCACTTCATGACATTTTCAAAGCATTTACATATCATTAAGGAAAATATAAAATATTTTACACCTTTTGAACTCTCCTGTTTGGTAGTGTCCCAACACCACCATGTTATTTTTTTATCCCCATTGTCCATATGGAGTGTGGTTCTCCTCTAAAATAAATGATTTCCATGAAAGTTAAAGGAAGAATATAGACCTAGAGTTAGGTGATAATATAAAAAGTTCAATATTAAGCCAACAATTGGTCAAGATTTATTTTAATAACCATGATGGGGAATGAATCATAGAGATTTCTAACAAAAGGTACAGAATCTATGCTTTTCTTATCTAATTTGAAATAGAACTGAATTAGATAAAAGGTATTCAGATACACCTGAGTAAGTGCACAGTCTTCAATATTAATAATATCCCTGCCATGTTATTACATGTGGATTATAATTCTTATTAAAATAGAGTAAGTATTCTTTCTTCCAATCCCTTTATGCATATATTCATTTATCAAATATTTATTGCCTATCATTTACTGGTCCATGTTCTGGGACTCTTATTATTGAGTAAGATAGATAAAAACATTTGTCTTGGTGCACTTGGGTGGCTCAGTTGGTTAAGCGTCTGCCTTTGGCTCAAGTCATGATCACAGGATTCTGGGATTGAGCCCCACATTGGGCTCCCTGCTCAGTGGGGAGTCTGTTTCTCCCTCTACCCCTTCCCTGCTCATGCTCTCCCTCTCTTAAATAAATAAATAAATAAACAAACAAATAAATAAATAAATAAAATATTTGTCTTTGTCATGTCTTTGTTCAAGTGGAGACAATAATAATTGGTAATTTTATGTAGTGTTTACTGTGAAGCAGGTATGGTTCGTTGTTCTTTGTGCACATTAACTCACTTAGCCATCTAAACCTAATAAACTATGATTAATATATTTTACACATAAGGAAATCTTTGTACAAAGATGTTAAGTAACTTGGCTACATTGTACAGCTGGTAACTCATGATACTGGAACTTGAACTCAGGCCATTTGGTAATCAAAGACATTAACCTTAATTATTAGGCATACTGTTTATCTGTGCTATGAGTGCTTGTTTGATTTATATATTAGAACCAGCTACCAAGAGGAACTATATCTTCATTTTCCCCTATTTCATCAAAAATATATGATGTCTGCAAAAACTAAAAAACAGAAAAGTCTTAAGAAAAGTAAAAGAGGGGCGCCTGAGTGGCTCAGTGGGTTAGGCCTCTGCCTTCGGCTTGGTCATGATCTCAGGGTCCTGGGATCGAGCCCCACATTGGGCTCTCTGCTCAGCAGGGAGCCTGCTTCCTCCCTTTCTCTCTGCCTGCCTCTCTGCCTGCTTCTGATCTCTGTCTGTCAAAATAATAAATAAAATCTTTAAAAAAAAAAAAAGAAAAGTAAAAGAATCTGGACTTTTACCAGTTGGAGACCATCACTGTTAATATATGTAAATGTATATGTGTATATGCATGTGTGTATATATTTTGTATATGTATTGCTCATTATGTAAAGTTTTGTGACCTTCAATTTTTTCTTATATCACTATTTTTAAAAAATAAAGTTTCATAAAGTCTTTAGCTATATCTCTGTTGTTGGATTTGTTTTCTATCATAAACAAAACTGGAGGGAATATGGGTGATTTTCCTTCATTAGTATAAATTCTTAGAAGTGGAATTGTTGGAGAAAGAGTAAGCAGATAACTTTGTAAAATATTTTGATCCATATTACCAAAATTTTCTTTGGGAAGGCTTTATTTACCCATGTTATACACATGTTCTTCCATTTTCAGAGCCAGTTAATCCCAGACATTTATGGTTTTCCTAATCCTTGCCAATCTGAGAGAAAATTTAGTATCTCTGGATAGAAATTATTTTCATTGGGTTTTCTTAGTGACCAAACATTAACACTTATTGTTATTATATCAAATATCTTTGATAGACTTGTTTTTCATTTATTGCCCTAGCCAAAGTTCATATTTTGAAAATTTGTTTCTTTTTGTGTGCTTTCTATTATTCCTAGATTTCTTCTCATCCATATAAGCTTGCTATGTTTTCTTTTTAAATGTATATATAAAGGTTTGTAAGGAAGATTTGTTGTTGTTGTTATTGTTTTGAATTGTGGAAAACTAAAGCTAATTATTATCACTTCTTTCAGCCTAGATTTTGCAAAGTTTTTATGTGACCAAAATGACAATACATTATCAATGTTAGTTACCTTATTAGGCTATTATCCTGTCAATATGACTTAATTAACATACCACCAACTAGTGAATGAGATTTAAAAAATACCAGATCCTCTGTCCCATAAATGATACAGTTGCCTTGTATAAACTCATTCTTTTTAGCTAATTGGTGAGCACTTGAAATAATGAAAACTTTTATTATTAGTTAATTAATAATGATGATTACTGAACCTCTGACAAATATGTTCATAGAATGATAATTTTTTCTTGTACTCACACTAATATATAATCACTCATCTTTTTAAGAAGGTTTTATTTGTTTTGTCAGAATAGGCTCCAAATGTTCCCAATTTCCTTAATGAAAAGTAATTGCTATATAAATTTTCATTTTATTTCAAAACACATTGCCAAATATACTATGGCTTATTTAAAAATAGCCAGGTATTATGAGATAGACTCTTAAGTAATGGTACCAATAACAGCAACAAGTAAACTAAAAATATGCCCTTTTCCTGAACCAAAACAATAACAAAAAGATTTAACAGGTTACTTTAAGTAGTTTCTATAAACAGTTCTTTTATTTTGGCAAGGCACCTCAGTATGCTACCTGGGAGGTTTTTATTTTTATTAAGCAGTCTAAACTCTGTTTCTGCTTTAGTATCTAAAAAAGAAAGAGAAAAATAAAGCAAAGCCATGTGCCTACAGTTCTCTAAAGTCCTGCACTCCCATCCACTGTCTTTTCCCCACTGTGATGGGCATTTAGTAAGCACCATTTGTGCTCAGGATTCTTGCCTCCCCCTGTTAGACTCTCAATACCCAGTCACCTTTTGTGTTTATGAATCTGGCTGATGCACAGTTTTCAAGGCCAATAGTAGCGACTGTAGGATCAATTCACTCCCAACTACTGTACAATATAGAGTCATCTGTCAGAGGGTATATTGGCTCTTTGGCCAAAGACCTGGCCTTGCCTGTCCCCCGCTGCAGCCTTTCAGTCAGTATCCAGGAAGTTTTCTGGGCTGTCCAAATCAACTTCAGGGTAAAGCACTAAGCAAAGACATTTTTTTTTTCTTAAACATACCTTTCACAAACACTTAAGAAACAAAAAATGTGGGGCGCCTGGGTGGCTCAGTGGGTTAAAGCCTCTGCCTTCAGCTCAGGTCATGATCCCAGAGTCCTGGGATCAAGCCCCGCATCGGGCTCTCTGCTCAGCAGGGAGCCTGCTTCTTCCTCTCTCTCTGCCTGCCTCTCTGCCTACTTGTGATTTCTGTCTGTCAAATAAATAAATAAAATCTTTAAAAAAAAAAAAGAAACAAAAAATGTCATTCTTCTTTTAGACATAAACTGAGTAGAATTTGTCTTAAACTGATCAGATTTTGTGACAGGGAAGAGAATTTGGTAGTGCCTGGAAAAGTCTCTTGATGTCACTTATTTATTTTTCATTTTTTAAAAAGATCTTATTTATTTATGTGAGAGAGAGAGAGAGCACATGTGCAGGAGCGGGGTAGGGGGAGTGGTCAGAGGGAGAGAAAGAAGCAGACTCCCCACTGAGCAGAGAGCCTGACATGGGGCCCAGTCACAGGACTCTGGGATCACCACCTGATCCAAAGGCAGACACTTAGCCACTTAACTGACTGAGCTACCTAGGCACCCCTCGATATCACTTAGAATCAGAAAAACAACACAGTCTTTATGCTTTGGGGAAGGCTTCTTGGTGAATTTGCTTCTTTGTGGTTTGACACAATTCCATAATCAGGCCGTAAATTGTCAGCCCAAATTTCCATGTGATCTTTCCTTTTTAGCTGCTGCATGCTATTGTACACTAAAAGCCTAGTTCATATTCTTGGTCAAATGAAAACTAAGAACAAGAAGAATTATTTAAAGTTTTCTTTGGTTATTGGAGATTATCATTTTTAATACATATAGAAAACGGTTTTAATCTAGTCATCTAGGAAGAAAATAATATCATTAATGTCATAGCTAGATGTTGCATTGATATTTGTAATATTGTTATGGCTTCTTGGTAGGAAAAAAAAAATCCCTGCCCTGTTGCATTCAATTGTACAGAATTATCATGTCTCATAAAGCCGTCAAGTTAATCTGAATTATAGATGTTTGACAGGCAAATAAAGATAAAATCATTGTTCCAAAAATTGAGGATTATAGATCTCCTACAGAAATATACATGTTCAATTTAATAGTGATAATCCTTCAATTTAGATGAGCAGCTTTACTGCCTTGATAATATTTTTTAATATCAAGGGCAGGATTTTATCTTTCACATCAAAAATACTTTGAAAAATTATTTGGGGACCCTATGCACATTGTAAAAGTAAAAGTAATGATCTAACAGGTTTTCTTTTCCCTTAGAGATATGAAAGTGGAATTAGAAACCATGCATTTATAGGTTAAAAATAATCTCTTAAAGTTTATTTTCAATCAAATTTTATAACAAATTCAAACCACTTTGTCTCTCTTAAGGGAATTTATTACTATGGTTATTTCTCCACTAAACCTCTCCTTTTAAATCTCTAAAAAAAAATGGGAGAACAATTTACTACAATAAGAATGTTTACTGAAGGTGCTTTAGGAAGCCTTGACCTTTAACTGAAGCTTTCATATGCAGGCCTTGCGACTATTTTATTTCATAACATAGCAAGAAAAAATATAAAGAAAAGTAGTGAGCAAATATAATCAAGTAAGATCTGCCATTATTTCAATCACATTTGCTAATCTCTTTCAATTTTGTATTTTGATGATAAAATTGAATGCTCTAGTATAAAATGTAATACAAAAGATCCAGTATAGGTTCTTATTTTAGATAAAGTTCTTTATTTTAGTGAGGATTAGAAATTTCTGAGCATTCTTTTCCCTATTTATTTATTTATTTATTTATTTTTAGAGACTGTTGGTTTCTATTTATTCAGCTTAAGTCTAGAACTTTTTAAAAAAGGAAAGAAGGAAAGAAGGAAGGTCTGATGGACTTTGTGTGTTTAGCCTAAGCTTTAATTGTAGGATCCTATGCACCATATTTTGTGACTTGAAATCATTCACTTGGGTGAAGTCACCTAGCTAATAATAGGTGAAGGCAAGATCCAAAGTCCACTCCCTTTGTATTACTACCTGCTTAACTGGTGATGTTAAAATTTGTACAGGAATCATGTGCCAACAATAGGGAATGGTCAGCGAGAATGAGAGAAAAATTGGGGTCACAAAGACAAATTGACTATACTCATCAACAGTGCCAGAGGAAATGGATGAGATGACACACTTATTCTACTCTCCTTCCTCCCTTCTTTCCTTCCTTCTTTCTTTCCTCCTTTCCTTTCCCTTCCCTTCCCTCTTCCCCTTTTCTCCTTATCCTTCCTTCCTTCCTTCCTTCCTTCCTTCCTTCCTTCCTTCCTTCCTTCCTTCCTTCTTTTCTCTTTCCTTATTAGCTAAGTATATGTTCATTTAGTAAGAAGACACTGTATAATAAAAAAAATTGTGTAATAAAAAAACACTGCTTTTAGCAATGACTCTGAGTATCCTTAATATATTTAATGAAAGAAATTATTGTTCTTTAATAGAAAAGGTGTTGATATCCTAATTGAGTTAGTTTAAGGGAATGAATCAATCACATGATCCCTGAGATTGGCAAATTCCAAATTTTTGAAGACATAATTTAAATAATCAATAAGGCAACTTTTAAAAATTTTTATTTTATTATAGTAAGAATACCACAGAGGGTGGAATTCACCCTCTGAATAAATTTATAGCTATACAATGCAGTGTTGTTAACTATATGATGTTGTACTGCAGATCTTTAGAACTTACTCATGTTCATAATTGAGACTTTAAAGGAATAATATTATGTTGCATGTATATAATACATTTTTAATCCATTCATCTATTGACAGATATTTATATCATTTTCTTATTTGTGTATTGTGAATAATGTTGCAATGAATACGGAAGTACAGATACCTCTTTGAGATCCTGATTTCAACTATTTTGTGTATATACCCAGAAGCAGGATTGCAGGATCATGTGATAGTTCTATTTTTAAGTTTTGAGGACTCTCCATACTATTTAATACAATGGTTGCACCATTTTACCTTGCCAGTAGGAGTGTTACTAGGGCTTCAATTTCTCTACATCCTCACCAACACTTGTCTTTTTTTTCTTTTCTCTTCTTTTTTTTTTTTTTTTTTTTTTTTTTTTTTTTTTTTTTTTTTTTTTTTTTTTTTTTTTTTTTTTTTTTTTTTTTTTTTTTTAACTGATAGCCATCCTAACCCCTGTGTAGTGATATTTCATTGTGGGTTTGATTTTAATTTTTCTGATAATTAGTGACATTCATCATATTTTCATATACCTATTGATCATTTGTGTGTCTTCATTGGAGAAATGTCCATTTAAATCTCAAGTTCATTTTTTAATCAAGCATTTATAGGCTTATTTGCTATTGACTAGAGTGGTTCTTTATATATTTTGGATATTAACCTTTTATCAGAAATATGACTTGAATATATTTTCTTCCCTTCCATAGCTTGCCTTTTCACCCTCTTGATTCCTTTCCCTGCCTACAAGGAGGATTTTTTTAAAATTTTGTCATTTAAAAATTTTTTAAAAGATTTTATTTATTTACTTGACAGACAGAGATCACAAGTAGGCAGAGAGGCAGACAGAGAGAGAGAGAGAGAGAAGCAGGCTCCCTGCTGAGCAGGGAGTCCAATGTGGGGCTCGGTCCCAGGACCCTGAGATCATGACCTGAGCTGAAGGCAGAGGCTTAACCCACTGAGCCACCCAGGTGCCCTACAAGGAAGTTTTTACTTTAATGTAGTCCCACTTGTCTATTTTTGCTTTTGTTACCTGCCATATATACAAAATCATTGCCAAAACCATTATTATGAAGTTTTTTCTTGTTTTCTCCTAGGAGTTCTACAGTTTGAGGTTTTAAATTCAAGCATGAAATTTATTTTCAGTTGAATTTTGTGTATGGTGTAAGATAAGGGTCCAGTTTCATTCTATAGCATGTAGATATCCAATTCTCTCAACATCATTAGTTGAAGAGACTCTTCTTTCCCCAGTGTTTTTGTTTGTTTTTGTTTTGTTTTTGTTTTTGTTTTGGGATACTTGTTAAAAATTAGTTGATCTTAGAGTTATGGGTCTACTTCTGATCTTTCTACTCTGTTCCTTTGATCTATATGTCTGTTTTTAGGTCAATACCATACTGTTTGCTGACTATAGCTTTGCAAAATATTTTAAAATCAGGACGTGTGAAGCCTCTAGCTTTTTCCTTCTTTGCCAAGATTGTTTTGTCTATTTAGGGTCTTACGCGGTTCCATATGAATTTTATTATTTTTTTTCTATTTCTTTTAAAAACACTGGAGAGATTTTGATAGAATGGTATTGAATCTGTAGATTACTTTAGTTAGTATAAACATTTTAACAATATTAAGTCTTCCAATCCATGTACACAGGATGTCTTTCCATTTCTTTTGTCTTATTTAATTTACTTTTGAAAGAGTTTGGGAAAGATTGGCATTAATTTTTTTTTAAAAAGTTTAGTAGAATTTGCTATTGAAGCCCATCTAGTCCTAGACTTTCCCTGGACCTCTTTGGAAGATTTTCATTTAATAATTCAATATCCTTCCCTGATTGTTGATCTACTCAGACTTTCTATTTCTTCTATTTTTGGTATGTTGTATGTTTCTAGGAATTTACCCATTTCTTCTAGGTTATCCAATTTGTTGGTGAGTAAATGTTTATAGATGTCTCTTAATATTTATTTCTGTGGCATCAGAAATATTTATTTGAGTCTTTTCTCTTTTTTCTCAGTTGGTCTAGCTAAGGTTTGCCAATTTTGTTTATTGTTCCAAAAAACCAACTCAGTTTTGTTAATTTTTTCCTACTAATTTCTCTTCTGTACTTTATTTATTTCTGTCTGAATATCTTTTCTTTTTCAACATTTCTTTTCTTTCTCTTTCCAAAACCTCTGTTTTTATTTGGATTTTTTAAAAATAAGATTTATTTGACAAAGAGAGAGAAGGTGCACAAACAGGGGGAGTGGGTGAGGATGGATTTTTAAAATTAACATATAATGTATTATTTGCCCCAGGGGTACAGGTCTGTGAATCATCAGGCTTACACATTTCACAGCACTCACCATAGCACATACCCTCACCAATGTCCATAACCCAGCCACCCTGTCCCTTTCCCCCACCCCCCAGCAACCCTCAGTTTGTTTCATGATATTAAATTGAGATTCTCTTATGGTTTGTATCCCTCCCAGTCCCATCTTGTTTCATTTTTTCCCTCCCTATCCCCCACAACCCCCCGCCCTGCCTCTCAAATTCCTCATATCAAAGAGATTATATGATAATTGTCTTGCTCTGACTAACTTATTTTGCTTAGCATGATACACTCTAGTTCCATCCACATCATTGTAAATGGCAAGATTTCGTTTCTTTTGATGCCTGCATAGTAGTGCATTGTATATATATATATCACATCTTCTTTATTTCTTTAAATATTTTATTTATTTATTTATTTGACAGAGAGATATAGAGAGCACAAGTAAGCAGAGTGGCAGGTAGAGGGAGAGAAAGAAGCAGGCTCTCTGGGACATTTTCTTTGTGTCTTTCTTTGTGTCTTCCTCAATTCCTTTCATGAGTACTTTATGGTTTTCTGAGTACAGATTCTTTGCCTCTTTGGTTAGGTTTATTCCTAGGTGTGTTATGGTTTGGGGTGAAATTGTAAGTGGGATTGACTCATTAATTTCTCTTTGTTCTGTTTTACTGTTGGTGTATAGAAATGCAACTGACTTCTGTGCATGGATTTTTTATCCTGACACTACTGAATTCTTGTATGAGGTCTAGTAGTTTTAGAGTGGTGTGTTTTGGGTTTTCCACATAAAGTATCATACCATCTGCAAAGAGTGAGAGTTTGACTTCTTTGGCAATTCAGATGCCATTTATTTCTTTTTGTTGTCTGATTGCTGAGGCTAGGACTTTTAGTACTGTGTTGAATAACAGTGGTGATAGTGGACATCACTGTCATGTTCCTAACATTAGGGAAATGATATTCACAGTGGTCTTTTCATAGATGGCTTTGATGGTATTGAGGTATGTACCCTCTATCCCTACACTTTGAAGAGTTTTGATCAGGAAAGTGCTGTATTTTGTCAAATGCTTTTTCAACAACTATTGAGAGTATCCTATGGTTCTTATTCTTTCTTTTATTAATGTACTGTATCACATTGATTTTGTGGATGTTGAACCAACCTTGCAGCCCTGGAATAAATCCCACTGGGTTGTGGTGAATAATCCTTTTAACGTACTGTTGGATCCTATTGGCTAGTATTTTGGTGAGAATTTTTGCATCTGTGTTCATCAAGGATATTGTTCTGTAATTCTCCTTTTTGATGGGGTCTCTCTGGTTTTGGGATCAAGGTAATGCTGGCCTCATAAAATGATTTGGAAGTTTTCCTTCAATTTCTATTTTTTTTTGTTGTTGTTGTTTGGACAGTTTCAGGAGAATAGGTATTAATTCTTCTTTAAAGGCTTGGTAGAATTCCCATGCGGAGCCATCTGGCTCTGGGCTCTTGTTTGTAGGGAGACTTTTTTTTTTTTTAAGATTTTATTTATTTATTTGTCAGAGAGAAAGAGAGAGAGCAAGCACACAAGCAGGCAGAGTGGAAGGCAGAGGCAGAGAGAGAAGCAGGCTCCCTGCTGAACAAGGAGCCTGATTCAGGACTCAATCCCATGATCCTGGGATCATGACCTGTGCCAAAGGCAGCAGCTTAACCAACTGAGCCACCCAGGCGTCGGTAGGGAGATTTTTGATGACAGCTTCAATTTCTTTACTGGTTATGGGTCTGTTCAGGTTTTCTATTTCTTCCTGGTTCAGTTTTGGTAGTTTATGTGTTAATAGGAATACTTCAATTTCTTCCAGCTTGTCAAATTTGCTGGTGTATAGTTGCTCATAACATGTTCTTATAATTGTTTGTATTTCTTTGGTGTTGGTTGTGATCTCTCCTCTTTCATTCATGGTTTTATTAGTCTGGGTCCTTTCTCTTTTCTTTTTGATAAGTCTGGCCAGGGGTTTATCAATCTTATTCTTTCAAAGAACCAGCTCCTACTTTCATTGATTTATTCTACCGTTCTTTTGGTTTCTATTTCATTGATTTCTGCTCTGATATTTATTATTTCTCTTCTCCTGCTGAGTCTAGGCTTTCTTTGCTGTTCTTTCTCCAACTCTTTTAGGTATAGGAATAGGTTGTGTACTTGAGATGTTTCTTGTTTCTTGAGAAAGGCTTGTATTTCTATATACTTTCCTCTCAGGACCACATTTGTTGTGTCCCAAAGATTTTGAACAGTTGTGTTTTCATTTTCATTTGTTTCCATGAATTTTTTTTTTTTTTAGTTCTTCTTTACTTTCCTGGTTGACCCATTTGTTCTTTAGTAGGGTGCTCTTTAGCCTCCATGTATTTGAGGTCTTTCCAACTTTCCCCGTTTGATTGAGTTCTAGTTTCAGAGCATTGTGGTTTGAAAATATGCAGGGAAAAATCCCAATCTTTTGGTACTGGTTGAGACCTGATTTGTGATCTAGGATGTGATCTATTCTGGAGAATGTTCCATGTACACTAGAGAAGAATGTGTATTCTGTTGCTTTGGGATGGAATGTTCTAAATATATCTGTGATGTCCATCTGGTCCAGTGTGTCATTTAAAGCCTTTATTTTCTTTTTGACCTTTTGCTTAGATGATCTGTCCATTTCAGTAAGGGGGGGGGTGTTAAAGTCCCATACTATATTGTATTATTGTTGATATGTTTCTTTGATTTTTGTTATTAATTAGTTTATGTAATAGGCTGCTCCCATGTTAGAGGCATAGATCTTTAAAACTGTTAAATCTTCTTGTTAGACTCTTTAAGAATGATATAGTGTCCTTCCTCATGTCTTATTATAATCTTTGGCTTAAAATCTAATATATCTCATATAAGAATTGCCACCCCAGGTTTCTTTTGATGTCCATTAGCATGGTAAATTGTTTTCCACCCCCTCACTTTAAATCTGGAAGTGTTTTGGGTCTAAAATTAGTTTCTTGCAAACAGCATATTCATGGGTCTTGTTTTTTTTTTTTTTTAATCCACTTTGATACCCTATGTCTTTTGATTGGGGCACTTAGCCCATTTACATTTAGGGTAACTATTAAAAGATATTAATTTAGTGTCATTGAATTTCCTGTAATGTGACTGTTACTGTGTATTGTCTCTGTGCATTTCTGGTCTATTACTTTTAGGCTCTCTCTTTGCTTAGAGGAGACCCCTTTCAATATTTCCTGTAGAGCTGGTTTGGTGTTTGCAAATTCTTTTAATTTTTGTTTGTCCTGGAAGTTTTTTATCTCTCCTATTTTCTATTAAAATTTTTTTTTTAAATTTATTTGACAGAGAAAGAAAGATCACAAGTAGGCAGAGTGGCAGGCAGAGAGAAGGGGAAAGCAGGCTCCCCACCAAGCAGAGAGCCTGACACGGGGCTCGATCCCAGGACCTTGAGACCATAACCTGAGCCAAAGGCAGAGGCCCAACCCACTGATCACCTAGGTGCCCTCTCCTTCTATTTTCAATGAGAACCTAGCTGGATATAGTATTCTTGGCTATGTTTATTGCTCTGAATATATCTTGCCAGTCCTTTCTGTCCTGCCAGGTCTCTTGTGGTTATGTGTACTATCAAACTAATGTTTCTACCATTGTAGGTTACATACCTCTTGTCCCAAGATGCTTTCAGGATTTTCTCTTTGCCACTGAGACTTGTAAGTTTTACCATTAGAGGATGGTGTGTGGACCTGTTTCTATTGATTTTGAGGGGGGTTCTCTGCACCTCCTGCATTTTGATACTTGTTCCCTTGTTTTGATACTTGTTCCCTTCACCAAATTATGGAAATTATTTACTAATTCTTTCTTCTGCCTCATTTATCCTAGCAGTAAGAGCCTCCATTTTTTATTGCATCTCACTAATAGCTTTTTTTATTTCAAATTGGTTAGATTTTAGTTTTTTTATTTCTCCAGAAAGGGCTTTTATATCTCCAGAGAGGGTTTATCTAATATCTTCCAAGCCTTTTTGAGCCCAGCTAGAACCTTGAGAATTGTCATTCTGAACTCTATATCTGACATATTAGCAATGTCAGTATTGATTAGGTCCCTAGCCTTCGGTACTGACTCTTGTTCTTTTTTTGTGGTGAGTTTTTCTGCCTTGTCATTTTTTCCAGATAAGATTATATGAAGGAGCAAATAAAATATTAAAGGGTGGCAAAGACCCTAGGAAAATTCCCTTTAACCAAATCAGAAGAGACCCCAAATCATGGAGGGGAAAAGGGGATAAAATGAAGTTCAGAAAAAAAAAATTAAAAAAGAAAACAAATGAAGAAAAAAAAATAAAAAAAGAAAATATATGTATATTAGACTGGTGACTAGAACAGGGTCACCCACTTAATTGTGGAGTATTTTGTTCTCTTAGAAGAAAGCACCTCCTAAAATTTTAAAGAATGAAGAATGTATATAAGGGTAAATACAATGAAGGGATGGAATATGCCTATAAAGATGAAAAACAAAATTTTTAAATTTTTTTTTTAATTTCTAAAAAAGGTACTTGATAAAGTAAGTTGGTTGGGAGAATAAAGAAAAAGAAAGTGGAGAGAATTTGCTCAGGCGGGAGACTAGAAGAAGCCTGGGGATAGATTTAGGGTATATTTTGATACACTAGAGGAAGTTGTACCCCAAATTTTTTAGAAGAAAAAAACCTTATGTGAATACAAAAAATAAAGTTAAATACTATGAAGGATAAAATATGACTATAATAATGAAGGTTCAAAAAAATTATTATTTTTTTGGAAAGGTATTGTTAAGATAAACTAGTTTAAAAATGTTAAAAAAGAAAAGGGTAAATGTTAAAAAAAATTTAGCAGAAAAAGAAAAAAAAAGAAAAAAATTAAATTAAAGAAAACATTAAATTAACTGCAAGACTAAAGAATCATGGTGAGAAAGCCATGAATTCCACGCTTTGCTTTCTCCTCCTCTGGAATTCCGCTGCTCTCCTTGGTAAGTGAACTTGGTCTTGGCTGTGTTTCTTGTTGATCTTCTGGGGGAGGAGCCTGTTGTAGTGATTCTCAAGTGTCTTTGCCCAAGGCAGAGTTGCACCGCCCTTACCAGGGACCGGGCTAATAATCCGCTTGGTTTCACTTTCGGGAGCTTTTGTTCCCTGAACACTTTCCGTAGAGTTCCCAAGGACGGGAATGAAAATGGAAACCTCCCGGTCTCAGGCCCAGAGGAGCCGAGAGCTTGGGGCCCCACTCCTCAGTGTGCTCTCAGAGAAAAGCCCCCATCACTCCCATCTCCCCGGCCTCCAGCTGCTCTCTGAGCTCACCCAGCCTGTGACTGGTTCAAGGGAACCCCGAGCTGAGAGCTCACTCCTCGGCTCTGTCTGTGTAGGCGGCTTCCCCGCTCTAATACCTGTGAGCTCTGCGACACTCAGATACCCCTGATCCTTCTGTGACCCTGCGGGACCTGGGGCCATGCTGAACCCACATGGGCTTCACCCCGCTTTAGCCTCTGGAGTAGTTTCTCTCCGTGGAGCAGACTTTTAAAAGTCCCGATTTAGTGCTCTGTTGCTCCACCGCTTGCCGGAAGCCAGCAAGCTCAATCCTCCCGTTGCTTTCGATTCACTTCTCCTCCAGTCCTACCTTTCAGAAAGTGGTCAATTCTCTGTTTCCAGAATTGCTGTTCTTCCTTTCTTCAATCTCCCATTGGTTTTGTAGGTGTTCGCAATGGTTTGATAAGCTATCTAGCTGATCTCTTGCTACCCGATGTAGTCTCAGCCTGCTACTTCTCCGCCATTTTGACTCCTCCCTTATCAATTCCTTTCTAAGAATCTTTTTTAATTTTCATCTTTACAGTCATATTCATCCCTTCATCATGTTTAGCCTTATTTTTGTATATATATAAGTTTTACTTCCTTTAAAATTTTGGGAGATAGTTTCTTCTAACAGACAAAATACACCCAAAATCTAGTGTGTGGCTCTGTTCTATAACTTTTTCTTTTTTTTCCCCTTTCTTCTCCCCCTGATTTTGGGTCTCTTCTGATTTGGATAGTGCATATTTTTCTGGGGTCACTGCTACCCTTTTAGTATTTTATTCTCGCCTTCATCTATTCTACCTGGATAAAATGACAAGGCAGAAAAACTCAAAACAAAACAAAGAACAGGAAGCAATACCAAGAGCTGGAGACCTGATCAATACCGACATTGCTAATATGTCAGGTATAGAGTTCAGAATGATGATTATCAAGGTGCTAGGTGGGCTGAAAAAAGCATGGAATATATTAGAGAAACCCTCTCTGGAGATATAAAAGCCCTTTATGAAGAAATAAAAGAACAAAATCTAACCAAGTTGAAATAAAAAAAGCTATTAATGAGATGTAATAAAAAATGGAGGCTCTTACTGCTAGGATAAATGAGGCAGAAGAAAGAATTAGTGATATAGAAGACCAAATGACAGAATAAAGAAGCTGAGCAAAAGAGGGACAAACAGCTACTGGACCACGAGGAGAGAATTCTAGAGATAAGTGACACCATAAGATGAAACAACATTAGAATAATCAGGATTCCAGAAGAAGAAGAAAGAGAGAGGGGAGCAGAAGGCATATTGGAGAGAATTTCCCTAATATGGCAAAGGGAACAAGCATCAAAATCCAGGAGATGCAGAAAACCCCCCTCAAAATCAACAAGAATAGGTCCACACCCCGTCACCTAATAGTAAAATTTACAAGTCTTAGCAACAAAGAGAAAATCCTGAAAGCAGCCTAGGAAAAGAAGTCTGTAACATACAATGGTAAAAATATTAGACCGGCAGCAGACTTATCCACAGAGACCTGGCAGGCCAGAAAACTGGCATGAATATTCAGAGCACTGAATGAAAAAAACATGCAGCCAAGAATATTATATTCAGCTGGGTTATCATTGAAAATAGAAG
Source organism: Mellivora capensis (assembly GCA_004024625.1). Lineage (NCBI taxonomy): Eukaryota > Metazoa > Chordata > Mammalia > Carnivora > Mustelidae > Mellivora > Mellivora capensis. The sequence continues at coordinate 2,579 of PISX010006071.1, read as the reverse complement.
GAGAGATCAAAAGCTTCCAGGACAAACAAAAATTGAAAGAATTTGCAAACACCAAACCAGCTCTACAGGAAATATTGAAAGGGGTCCTCTAAGCATGAGAGAGAGCCTAATAGTAGTAGATCAAAAAGGAACAGAGACAATATACAGTAACAGTCACCTTACAGGCAATACAATGACACTAAATTCATATCTCTCAATAGTTACCCTGAATGTTAATGGGCTAAATGCCCCAATCAAAAGACACAGGGTATCAGAATGGATAAGAAAACAAAACCCATCAATATGTTGCCTACAAGAAACTCATTTTAGTCCCGAAGACACCTCCAGATTTAAAATGAGGGGGTGGAAAACAATTTACCATGCTAATGGACATCAGAAGAAAGCTGGGGTGGCAATCCTAATATCAGATCAATTAGATTTTAAGCCAAAGACTATAATAAGAGATGAGGAAGGACACTATATCATACTCAAAGGGTCTGTCCAACAAGAAGATCTAAAAATTTTAAATATCTATGCCCCTAATGTGGGAGCAGCCAACTATATAAACCAATTAATAACAAAATCAAAGAAACACATCAACAATAATACAATAATAGTAGGGGAGTTTCAAACTCCCCTTACTGAAATGGACAGATCATCCAAGCAAAAGATCAACAAGGAAATAAAGACCTTAAATGACACACTGGACCAGATGGACATCACAGATATATTGAGAACATTTCATCCCAAAGCAACAGAATACACATTCTTCTCTAGTGCACATGGAACATTCTCCAGAATAGATCACATCCTGGGTCATAAATCAGGTCTCAACCAGTATCAAAAGATTGGGATCATTCCCTGCATATTTTCAGACCACAATGCTCTGAAGCTAGAACTCAATCACAAGAAGAAATTTGGAAAGAACCCAAATACATGGACACTAAACAGCAAATTTCTAAAGAATGAATGGGTCAACCAAAAAATTAAACAAGAATTGAAAAAATTCATGGAAACAAATGATAATGAAAACACAACAGTTCAAAATCTGTGGGACACAGCAAAGGCAGTACTGAGAGGAAAATATATATCAGTACAAGCCTTTCTCAAGGAACAAGAAAGGTCTCAAATACACAACCTAACCCTACACCTAAAGGAGCTGGAGAAAGAACAAGAAAAAAAACCTAAACCCAGCAGGGGAAGAGAAATCATAAAGATCAGAGCAGATCAACGAAATAGAAACCAAAAAAACAATAGAACAAAACTAGGAGCTGGTTCTTTGAAAGAATTAATAAGATTGATAAACCTATGACCAGACTTATCAAAAAGAAAAGAGAAAGGACCCAAATAAATGAAATCATGAATGAGAGTGGAGAAATCACAACCAACACCAAAGAAATACAAACAATTATATGAACATACTATGAACAACTCTATGCCAACAAAATTGACAATCTGGAAGAAATGAATGCATTCCTAGAGACATATAAACTACCACAACTGAACCAGGAAGAAATAGAAAACCTTAACAGACCCATAAGCAGTAAGGAGATTGAAACAGTCATCAAAAATTTTCAAAAAAGAGCCCATTACCAGACAGCTTCCCAGGGGAATTCTACCAAACATTTAAAGAAGAATTAATTCCTATTCTCCTGAAACTGTTCCAAAAAATAGAAATGGAAGGATAACTTCCAAACTCATCTTATTAGGCCAGCGTCACCTTGATCCCAAAACCAGACAAGGATCCCATCAAAAAAGAGAATTACAGACCAATATCCTTGATGAACACAGATGCAAAAATTCTCACCAAAATACTAGCCAATAGGATTCAACAGTACACTAAAAGGATTATTCACCACGACCAAGTGGGTTTTATTCCAGGGCTGCAAGGTTGGTTCAACATCCGCAAATCAATCAATGTGATACAACACATTAATAAAAGAAAGAACAAGAACCACATGATACTCTCAATAGATGCTGAAAAAAGCATTTGACAAAGTATAGCATCCCTTCCTGTTCAAAACTCTTCAAAGTGTACGGATAGAGGGCATATACCTCAATATTATCAAAGCCATCTATGAAAAACCCACCGCAAATATCATTCTCAATGGAGAAAAACTGAAAGCTTTTCCGCTAAGGTCAGGAACATGGCAGGGGTGTCCATTATCACCACTGCTATTCAACATAGTACTAGAAGACCTAGCCTCAGCAATCAGACAACAAGAAGTAATTAATGGCATCCAAATTGGCAAAGAAGTCAAAATCACTCTTTGCAGATGATATGATACTATATGTGGAAAACCCAAAAGAATCCACTCCAAAACTGCTGGAAGTTGTACAAGAATTCAGTAAAGTGTCAGGATATAAAATCAGTGCACAGAAATCAGTTGCATTTCTTTATACCAACAACAAGACAGAAGAAAGAGAAATTAAGGAGTCAATCCCATTTACAATTGCACCCAAAACCATAAGATACCTAGGAATAAACCTAACCAAAGAGGCTAAAAATCTATACTCAGAAAACTATAAAGTACTCATGAAAGAAATTGAGGAAGACACAAAGAAATGGAAAAATGTTCCATGCTCCTGGATTGGAAGAA
>PISX010006070.1:0-100838 GCA_004024625.1 Mellivora capensis | reverse complement strand
ATGACAGCTGCCGTCGTCATCGTCATCAGACAGAATTTCTACAGCCATCCCTTCTCTGTATAAAGACAATAAGGAGTGGGGACCTGGCTGGCTCGGTTGGAGCATGCAACCCTTGATATTGGGGTTGTGACTTTGAGCCCCACGTTGGATGTAGAGATTACCTAAAAATAAAATCTTTAAAAGGAAAAAAGGAGTTAATCGTGCTCTTTGAAGGGAAATTGTCATTCCAGAAGATGACAGCAAATATAGTTATATGAAAAGCCTTTGTGATTCGAGAGAGGAGGAGTTAAAAATGGGATTTGGTTCCATATCAATTACTGTAGTATGACTAATATGGGCTTTTTTCTTTTTTTTTTTTAAGCAGGGATTCATCTGTATTTTATTTTTTAAATATTTTATTTATTTATTTGATAGGAGATAGAGCAGGTGCAAAACAGGGAATGGCAGAAGGAGAGGGAGAAGCAGGCTCCCCACTGAGCAGGGAGCGAGGGACTCGATCCCATAACCCTGAGTTCATGACCTGAGCCAATGGCAGACATTTAACTGACTGAGCCACCCAGGTGCCTCTAATATGGACTTTTCTAATGGTATTGCACATATTTGTGTAAATCTCTAATGAGTGTTTGCCAAAGTAGGAAACTTGTGAATACTGAAATCAGATATAATTATTTAGAGTAGAGCTTGGAAGATACACAAATTAAATGAGAACAGACACACCTCTAAGTTATAAGAAGTGCTTATCTCAGAAGTTGATGCATATGGAGAGCACAGTCCTTAAAAGATGGTGATAATTTAATTGGGGATAGAGGAATGTTAAAAAGCAAGTATTAAAAGTAGACTGGTTTTGCTCCGCAAATGACTACTTACCTTGTAGTATTTTATTTGTTTGACGTCTTTTGATGGCTTTAAAAAAAAGAAACTATTTGTCCTAATACTTCAATTTCTTTCAATTGCCACTTAGAGAAGCTATTTATGGAATTTCATTGTATATTCATCTTATGGTACTTTGAGCACAGTGCTTGCTACTTTTCCTTTAGAGTTGTTGGCAACAGCTTTTTGCAAATTAGAGATCCTATATTTCCCTTTTCTGACTCACAAGTTTTTTCAGACAACTGGTTCATTGTAACTGCTGTACAAGAAATGAGTTCCACTGAAAACTTGACATAGGAATTGCCTCATGCAGGGCTTTTCAGTAGGTTTATATTTTGAAAGAGTAATTTTTGATCAGCCATTTAAACATTATTCAAACCATTTATCACAATTTTAATTGGGGAAATGAGTTTTATTTTAATCGTATGTAATACTGATTTATTTTCAGAGCTTGATAGAGTTTATCAAAGCTATTTAAAACAATTTTTAATAGATTAATCCCACAGTCATTTTCAGTTCCACAGGTAGAAAAGTTGTAAATTTTAAAAAGGCAAACAGATTGACTTATTAGTTATAAAGATTGTAGAACTAACAGCAGAGTTTAAATGAATTAGTCTATACTTGTAGAAAACTTTTATTTCAACTTACAGCCTTTTTTTCTTTGAAATGTGCTTATTGTACAGGCTGTTAAAAGAAGCTAAAATGAAAGTAAAGATAAGATGGGAACTAGTTGTCCTCTGTAAATAAAATTTTGGCTTGAACTGCTTATATCCATGTGGGGAGAGGGCCCAATTACATGAAAGCTGAATTTACAACTAAATGATGGATTTTCATTCCACGTGAGAATGTAGTTAATTTCTGAGTTCTTTGGAGATCATATTGTCAGTCTTTGCTCTGTTGAGGTTGTTTACAAAAAAAAAAATGAAAGCAAATGTGGATAGTTTTCATTACAATAACAGGTATACCAGAATATATTTGATACGTTTATATTGTATATCTTAACATATTAGGTGTATTAGAATTACAAGTATACTTACCTTCAGAGGACAATTTTTACTATTGCTGAATATGTTCAGGAGTATACTTGGAAGAAATGATAAAATCACATTGTACGGTTGAAACGAATTCTTTTCCAGTGTTTCCGAAAGAGGATTTCTATGGGTTGGTGTATCCAGATGAGGTGGCCAATGAGTATTCACACATTTTATCCATGGAAGAGCTTTCCTTTTGCTGTGTTCAGATGTCGTTCAGATAATCACATTATTTAGTTAATAAATATGTATGAATAAATATGTACGGTCTGCTTTTTTTGTCAGAGCGGTATTACTCAAGATTACCAATAATATTTTCCCCCCTAACTTAAGAAAACAAGAAGCAGAGGTCCAGACCTCGGAAGCCACGTAGGACTAGAAATGAGGAAAATGAGCAGGACGGAGACTTGGAAGGCCCCGTGATTGACGAGTCTGTGCTTTCAACGAAGGAGCTCCTGGGCTTACAGCAGGCAGAGGAGCGATTAAAAAGAGACTTCATTGACAGGCTAAAAAGGGTAATGTCTTTTATTTGTTACTTAAAGTCCTTGTCTTGGTTTAAGCTGTGCTAGTAATTGGAACATATGCTTTGATGAGTTAAGCATCCTACTACAGTTATTAGCATTTAAGCACTGTGAGTTAAAAGTGATACTCAATTCGATTTAATAGAATCACTTCCAAAAAATGGCCATTAGGATAGTGGTTAAGAGTGACAACAATACATTAACAGTTTTTAAAGTGATGGGGAAATCATTTCTGGCTAACTTTTGTTTGCCTCTGTTTTGGAAGATACTGTATGTACATATATATATATATATATATATATATATCTAAATCTCTCCAAATTATAGCGACCAAGAAACTACCCTACAGCTAAGTACACCTGCAAACTTTGTGATGTTTTAATTGAATCCATTGCATTTGCCCATAAGCACATCAAAGAGAAGAGGCACAAGAAAAATATTAAGGTAAGTTTAATGTAACCCGAACAAATTTTTGTTAGTTGTTTTTACTCGTCATTTTTTTGACTTTCCTGTCTTTAAGGGTATGATATTAATAACTTCACTACTTATATTACTGAATTTATTTTAGACAAAATACATTGGTCAGATATGTTTTGCTGGGCAGTCTTGTGAATTTCATTAAGAAGAGTATCAGGATGAGTGAAGTCATTGATAGGACCTTAGTAAATGCCCTTATGCCCGTAATAATAAAGCAAATAATTTGTCATTGCTGCTTTTAATGTTTTTTCCCTGCACTTTTTCCTTATTTGCCTGCCTTCTATTATCACTTTATGTGCATAAAGAAGTATATGTGTTTGATGAACTGAAGACTAACACAGCTAAGGTGAGAGGGAGAGCTAAGAAAAATATTCCAGAATATTCTACAGGGTGTTATCTCAGTGAATGGTAGAAGGTAAAAACTGTGTGAGTCATTTTTAATCTCAATATTGATCTTAAAAGGAGAAACAAGAGGAAGAGTTGCTCACTACGTTACCCCCGCCTACACCCTCCCAGATAAATGCAATTGGTATTGCCATTGACAAAGTGGTACAGGAGTTTGGCTTACACAATGAGAACTTGGAACAGAGACTAGAAATTAAACGTATCATGGGAAATGTGTTCCAACACAAGTTACCAGGTATTTTCTAGATTTGTTTTTCTATTTAGCTACCTAAAAGTGCCTCATGCATTTTTCCAACCCATAGTAATTTTCATCTAATAGAAACTGAGTTACCATGTCCTGAAGCTCTTAATTTTTGTGTGTTTTTGTTTCTTCTGGCTTTCCCCAAAGGTAACAAAGACTTTTATGTGCACTGTCATTAAACCTGTCTTCATTATGAATTTCCATGTACACATGTACTTTAAGTTAAATGCTCCAGATTATGGGGGCACTGTGGGACTCTTGTGTATCTACCTGTTTACCTTCCTACCTATTCAAATTGATGCAACATTTTGAGTTAAAATAAAAAGTATATTTGAGTCATTCTCAGGTTATCTGTGTCCAAAAAAGATTCTGTTTAACCACTTTTAAAAAGAATTGCAACATCTAAAATGAGCTCTGAACCTATTTTGTAATAGATTTTGTGTACTGTTGATTAAATTTTCCAGGCTATGTCTGTGGAGCCACAGAAAACTATTTTTTAGAAAGCTCCACAAGTGATTCTAACCCACAGTTAGGATTAGAATCACTGTTCAGAGGTTATCACCATATCCCCATAAAACCATTTGTTCTACTGAAAAAGCATTCATATGGTCTATCATTCATACTTGTGTATACCTTCATAAAAATAAAGGGCAAGGATCTGTTCATTTCATTATATCTGTATCTCATCCTTTGTGTTATAGACAAGTTCCAAGAAAGGGATTTGTAATGTCAATGATTTTTGCTGTAGATTTCCATTATAAAATTTAATGTACTTTGTCATGGAAAACGGTTAAAACTCAAAGAAACCACTTGATTTAACAAACCTAGAAAACCTCACAAAAACCCCTGGTGGAAAGGAGATAATTTTTTGGCACAGTAATGTTAAACATTGGGGGAAAATGCCATAAATAAATATAGGCAGCAAACACACACACACACACACCTGTCTTCCTCTGAAGAGTGAATTGCTTGTTGCCTAACATTTTAAGTTATATCAGTGATTTTATCATTATTTTTCAAAAGTTTTCCCTAAGAGAGCATATTGTATTAAGGGTCTTTTTGTTCATAATCATACTGAAAAGTAACTTTATGGTGATTTTTATAAGTATTCTATTGAAACATGATCTTTACAGTAAATTATACCTGTATGTATGTTTTCTAAAAGATTAAATGTTTGTACTAACTCTTGAGTATACTATCAGGTTTATAAATATAAGACAAAATTAGGCATCGTTTTTGACTTTCAGATTGTAAAAATCCTGGCAAATAATATTTTCTGCACAAAATATAAAATAAGTTAGAATTTTTTAAACATGTTTTACAATTGGCATAAAAGAGTAGCTGTTAACCTAAACTGCAGACCATACAGCCTTCCCCCATTACATAAAACAAAATGAATACAAGCAAAGAGCCAGCTGTTCCTTTTTGTTTATTTATGCCAGATTTGAATACTGTCTTACATTCACGCATAGTCTTAATTGATGGTTCCATGTCTTAAACAGCAGTGTTTTGTTATGACTTTCGAGAAATTCCACCTTATATATAACTTACTTTTTTTTTTTTTTAGATTGTTCTCTGAGATTATATGGGTCATCCTGTAGCAGATTTGGTTTCAAAAATTCAGATGTAAATATCGACATTCAATTTCCAGCCATTGTAAGTACAAAATAAAATGTTGAAATTTTCACAGAGTGGTCTGGAAATTCTTTTTTTTCAAATGTGAGCTATATAAGAGTATATTTAGATACTTGAAGATAATATAAGTGGCAGCTTTCCCCGCTAAAACTTCCAGTTCCATGCTCTTCTGCCAACCTTCAATTTTAGTGCGTTTCTTTTAATACTGTACAGATTTCTGTACTTCTTTATAGATCTTTTTCATGTATACTTCAAATGCTGGTTTTCTAACTATGTGACTTTAATATAATGGGGCTTTTTAGGTTCTGTTAACTTGAGAAGATTAAATTATCTTGGTAAAGTCAACTTTCCAATGTCAGAGAAGAATTTCAGATTTTAAACAGTGTGGATGTGGCAACATTTGTGACCTGAAAACTCCATTTGCTCCTAAGTTGCTACTTCTATACACCTACTTTGTTAAAATAATTGGGCTTTTGAAGACTCACACCTAGCCTGGATTTCTGGTTTAAATGTGATTGAAAAAGATGTGAGTCAGAATTTTGAATCTGGAAGGCACTCTAATAGATCATCTGTTCATCCACTGCTGGTTCCCCAGGCCAGTTTGCAGATGGTTTATGCCCATTTACCTGGTTTGCTAGTTAAAAATAATGAAGAAGATTCCTGAGGCACCATCCCCAATGTTCTGTCATACAGCTTCTCATTCATTGCTATCCCTGACTGCTATAGCTACATGGTCAGTTGACCAATAGATTTTACTCATCTTTTAACCTTCAGTCAAAATTGAATTAAATTTAAACTTGAATTAAAATTCAATCAAAGTTAGTAATTTACCAGCATAGCAGTTATTTTGGTGTCATCATTCATTTAGCAAATACTCACTGAGTCCGTGTTGTATGCCAGGCACTGTCCTAGATCCCAGAGAACAAAACGGTTAGGATTCCTCCCTCATGGAACTCATGCCTAGTGGAGGAAATAAGTAATTACATATATATGGTTAATTAGAATGAGAGCTATGTTGGGAAACAAGGTTCTGTGACAGAAAAGAACAGGAGATGTGAAGATCCAGCCATCATGAAGTCCCCTTTGAAGCAAAGGCTTTGATTCTAGGTTCTCAACAATGAAAAGGAATAAGGAAGTCAAAGGGTGAGTGTTTCAGGCAGAGAGAGCAGTGTTTGCAAGCACCCTAAATCCCTACAGGGCTTGGCCTAGTCAGGGAGCTAAACAGAAGGTGGAATGGAAGCCATGGTGGAAGGACCAAGAGAAAGAAGCAGCCATGATATTAGGACAGAGGGCCCAACATGCAGGATCTGTGGGCCTTGGTAAAGAGTTTCATTGTGACCTAAGGGCAGTAGGAAGCTATTGAGAGTTTTAAGGAGGGGCAGGACTAGGTCTGATTTATGATGTTAAGTGGTTGTGGTTCCTACATGGAGCAAGGACTGGAGAGGGCAAGGCTGAAGTGGAGACCAGCAAACAATCTGTTGAAGTAATCTTACAGTGATCGGCGACATGAACAGTTTCACGTCTTGGAGGTTTGCAGAGAGGCTGATTATGTCAGGGATTCGTTATGTAGGAGTTGACTGTGCAACAGATCACTTGCCCTCATTTGGCATTCATCTCTGTCTCTGACTGATGTGTACATGTAGCATAATGATTGATTTATTTACTGGGGTAGCAGCGTGCTTTCTATTTTGGACAGGAGTTTGTATAACTTCCAGTGACTGTGTATTATCTCAGTGAAACAACAGTACTTATGGATTATTGTATTCATTGATTTGTTTCCTACGTATGGATTAGTAATGTATTCATTGATTTGTCCTAGATGTCTCAGCCAGATGTTCTCTTACTTGTTCAAGAATGCTTAAAGAACAGTGGTAAGGCCAAATTCTTTCCACGTTTTGCTCTAAATTTTCTTTCTTTTGTCATAATTTGAATATATCTTATTTGTCAAACGTTGAAAATAGGAAGTCATGCATCTTTTAATTATTTCTGTGGGTAATATCCAAACAGAAAACTGAATTCTGTGATTGAAATTAATACCTCACAGATGGTAAATAGGTGTGACCCAACCCTGATTAATAAGCCATCAAATATTTGCTCCTGGTTAGGGTTATCAGTGTCCAAAGTAATGTCTGGCTTAGGACTTGATGACTCATTAAACCGTCTCATCCCATGAATTAGTCTTTCCCATCCTTCTTGTTTGGGTTGGATGAAACATTGAAACATTTCTTCGTACTTCAATCAATATGTATTTTGAGCCCAGATATTTTACAGTAGCTTTTGCAGCAGTTTTGTTTTTGAATATTATCCTACCCACATTTCTAATTACCTTATCCACATAACAACACTTAAATATTCTGATTCAATAATGAGTCAGCTCTAATCAAATGTGAGTCTTACAAAATAAGGGTTTTAAATTAACGTGATTACTTGACGGTTGTACATAATACTGTTTCCCTTTTCAAGTCATCTCAGAGCTTTATTTCATAATCCTCTTTCAGAGGGCCAAACGGATTAAGTCACAACTTGTACTTCATCTAGTTCTGCTTTTAAACAGAGGTTTAATTAACCTACTTAATATTTTTTCTTCTTTCCTCAGACTCTTTTATTGATGTTGATGCAGACTTCCACGCTAGGGTGCCAGTGGTGGTGTGCAGAGAAAAGCAAAGGTCTCCGTTTCTTTAAGCTGTTTATGTATTAAATAGAAACTTGCCAGGAGCACATATACTTTATTATATCTTAATGTCCAATTTCTAGAATAACAATCTCCTTTTGTAGTTAATTTCACAGGCTCACTATTAGCATTCTCTCTGTATGTTGGCATTTGATGCAAGAGGAGAAGGTGTTTTATTTTAAAAAGAATAAAATTATTTGAAAGGAAACACCAGAGGAAGGAAGCATTTTGACCCATTTCATTTCAGTAAAAAACAACTTTATCGAAGGGCTACTTTCTGTAGCCACCTTACTTTGTCATCCTTTTTAGCAGCATTTTTAGCAGTGGTAAATAACAATTAGCATGCCTTCCCCCATGTGTCTCTTCCTCTATCTGGAAGCATTACCATCACCACAGTACATGGGTGGTTTGTAGGCTGTAATGATTCTTCATTAGGCAGATTCCCCCAACTCTTGGGAAAACATTCTCTTACAAAGATGAATTCCTACTCCCATTTGAACCATTTTACCGTATTTTCCCAATTTTTATTTCTTCCCAGAAATAGTATTAATGTATGAAAATACAGAGTTTTGGTTCTGAAAAATAAAGTTCACTCAGAGAATAGCTGCCCTGTCTTTTTCTTAATGTAGTGACCTAAATGACCCATAAGGATTTTGTGAGTTTTTTATTTTCATTTTGAAAATATTTATTATCAGTGCAAGTTAGTTATTGTCAGTGTAAATAATACCTGATACCTGTGTAATGCTTTTTATCTTTCTTTTTCTTTCCCTCCACCCCCAGCGGTCTTCTTTGTAAAGTGAGTGCAGGAAATGAAAATGCTTGTTTGACAACAAACCATTTAACTGCCCTTGGAAAACTTGAATCGAAGCTGGTTCCTTTGGTGATTGCCTTTCGGCACTGGGCAAAGGTAGGTTTGAGTTCTTTAAATGTGTGAGCGCATTCTACGTATGCATAAACAGTCTGCTTTGATTTTTGCCTGGTTAATCTTAACGTTTGGATGCATATTTATAGACATGAAGAGAGTAAGCATCTGAGCTTTGGAACAGAAATTTTAATGTCTGCAGAAAGGAAAATTTAGTGTGTTTATTCACTGTAACATTATTACTGAAAAGATCAAAATGACTTATAGTGCTTATTAAAAATCAGATTTGTGGGTCAGATATAGAATATGGCCCAAGAATTTACATTCTAACTAGTTTCCCAGCGCGAATCTTAGGCACAGGAAGGTTTGAGAGATACCATTTATAATCATGTACGCAGAAACTCCAAAAAATTGAAGCCATTCTCTGCTCATGCTTACATTTCTATAATGTTTTAAGTGTGATATCTCGATATTTATTAGAGCTTTTAGTATTTCCTTAAAGTTGAAGGCCCCATGATGATTATAAAATTGAGATTCTGTATAGGTACTTTATAGAGAAAAACTAGAACTTTACTGATTAAGATTTGGCAGTAACAGGGACACCTGGTGGCTCAGTGGGTTAAGCGTCTACCTTTGGCTCTGGTCATGATCCCAGGGTTCTGGGATGGAGCCTGCATTGGAATCCTTGCTCAGTAGGGAACCTGCTTCTCTCTCTGCCTGCCACTCCCCCTGCCTGTGCACTTTAATGCGCGTGCTCTCTCTTTCTCTCTGACAAATAAATAAAATCTTTAAAAAAAAAAAAAAAGATACAGCAATAACAATATATAGTGCCTATTGCTCTGGTCCAGGATAAGCCAAGGATTGCACCAGTCTTAACCGGGTGAATTGGTAATTACAACATACCATCCTTTGAAAGATGCTTCCCACTTCGTCACTGAGTAGGCTGTGCTTTTTAAATAGTTATTCCTGTTGGTGCTAATGAGTTTGCCTACATTCTCTCCCCAGTCACCTTTCTGAGCAAAGCATGAATTTTCAAGGCAATAGGTTCAGATGAGGTGCCCATTAAACTGAGCAGAGGCAGTTGGCTTGCACTTAGGATTGAACCATCATTTTGATTTCACTAACAAGTGTTATAACCAAGTCGAGTGGATTTGCCATGGGTGTCAAAAAAGAAAACAAAAAACATTAGATTAAAAATTTGAAATGGAAGTTGCCCCCAACATCACAACATGTGGTTGCACCAAAAGTTTCAGGAAGTTTTATTTTTGTCACTGTGGTGTTTTGGGTTTTAGACCAAATTATATACATCATAGACTGGTACAAAAGAATGCTTATCCTTTTTTCTCTTATTTGTAGCTTTGCAGTATAGATCGCCCTGAAGAAGGAGGCTTGCCACCTTATGTGTTTGCCCTGATGGCCATTTTCTTTCTTCAACAGAGGAAAGAACCTCTTCTGCCTGTTTATCTAGGATCATGGGTATAAAACTTCTTTTGCTTATATATCTGATACTGATTTTATTACAGGGCCAGAATTGCTTACACGTAAATTAAAAATCTAAACTTAATCAGAACGGACATGCATTTATCTATCTTGCTAGTATGAATATTCATGGCTCTCACTGCTGAAATCTTAGTGTATTTGACTATAAGATGCTGGTATTTTAATTTGCGAAACACGTAGGGTCCTGAGGATTTTAAACAAGACATTGTGAGCCCAAATTAAATTTATCCTTTGGTACATCCTTTGGGTATAACTAGATACTTAAATTTACAAGTCACCTCCAGACAAACTGTACAAAGCATTTAATTGCTGTAACTTACTTTCTGTTCTAGTCTAAATAGCTCTCTGCATTCCCCATTTTCTGGGAAACGAAAGAAAATAGAAGTATAGAGACTGCAAGATGCAGATTGTTGTTGTCACCTCTTGAATAGTATTTTGTTGTTCAAGATGAGTTAGAATTCAGTAATATGACCACTCTTTTTCTACATAAATTAAAGTTGATTTATTCAAATAGGATCGAAGAAATCTCCATCTCAAAGTCAAAATAATACTCTTCTCATCCTTTTGGAAACTTTTCTTTTAAATCCTAGGTGTTTATCTTGATAAAATCTTATATGTATACTGTACATATACATATACATATGTATACTGTACATATACATATACAGTATATGTATACTGTACATATACTGTACATATTTTACTATATAAAAGTCTAACTTGGTAAACAGCTTATTTCGGCACATAGGGTACCGTACCACCTTTTTTCTTAAAGTACACAGGATTCTCATCATTTAAGGATTTGTTCTGCAGCAGTAGCTTCACTATGAATACATACGAAAAATATATGATTATAGGGAAAAGCTTTTTCTTTGTAGTTATATAGTGAGTATTGAGCCAAGGACTTTTATCTGCTGGGTCCTAGGAACAAAGACCAAAGCAGAATGAGCCCCTCGTAAACTCTGTCATAGAGGAGGGATCACAGACCACTGTGTGTCCCACTGGCCTGAAGGGTACTTTCTTTGTGCTTGTGGTACTGAAATGAAAGAATGCAGGGGACCAGTGGGTGTCTGCCAGATAGCTGTCCTGGTGGAAAGAAGAGAAAACAGTCAGCCCTTAGCTGATAAGTAACTATTTCCATCAGACCCAAAAGGTCCTGTGAAGGTCTTTAAAGTTTTTCTTTCACTTTAATCCATAGAGACAGGAGTTTAGAATGGAACCAAACCAGTTAGATTCCTGTGCCTGAGAGGGCCTTTAGAACACATCGTATGCGTTCCCATGCTTACTATTGTCTTAGTGAGATCTACTTTTTCTGGTGTTCTAGTCACCTCTGAGTAGTCATCTGTCACTGATGTGAGGATGCAGGAAAAGGGGTGTTTCTGTTCTGGTGATGTGATTCTCCTCAGGATTTGCTTAAGTACCTTGTTCAATGGCTAGTGTACTCTAGGCAGTGGTACTGGACATCCTCTAAAGTGACAATGAATTTGCTTTTGATTATACCATTTGTTTACTTAAGATTTAATCACAGAAACAGGTATGTGGTGGCCAAAATGGATTGAATTCTGTGATCAAATAAGGCACACTCTACTGCCTGAACTGAAATGATCTACAGTTTTCAGTATTTTAAACTCATCAGGCATCAATGCTAAAGTCTTAACCAATACTAGAAGCTTCTGCTAGGATCATAGAAATATAAAGCAAGTACGGGAAAAGAAATTAAATTCAGCTCCTTATTGGTGTCAGAAATTTTACATTGTTATTCCTGTACAAAATGCTTTGAAGATTTCAGTTATGTTTATAAAAGTTTCTAAACTTAATTCCTTAAAATCTTTAAAGCACTATCTACGTTTGTCATTTTACTTGGCCCCAAAGGGAATATACTGATAACTAAGATGAAATTCCCCGTCAAGTTCAGGATATCGTGCCTCTGTGCCCTCATCTATCTCTTCAGAGATTGTTGAACCCTTCCCTCCCAATGTACGCCGACCTCTTCCGTGTCGGAGGCTGTCCTCACAGACCTTTTACTCCCATGTATCATTCCTAGACTTTGATTTAACTAAAATTAATCATAGTGGGTTGTGACTGATGAGCAGGTTTAACCCTGTCTTCTCAGCATCTTTTATCCCCAACAACTAGTCTTCTAGTAGTTGTTCTTTGGAATCTACCTAAATCTGTATAGATTTAGCTTTTAGCAGTTATTTACCCATGAAAGATGGCAGGTAATATAATAGAAAAAAGAGTAGTCTAAATTTTGCTAGCCCTACGATTCCTCCAGATCTTGTCATTTACATATGTCCTTAGGACCTTCAGCAAGTTCCTTATTTTCTTGGAGCCTCAGAGTCCTCACCTGAGAAAATCTTAAATGAGATCATGAATGTAAAGCTCCTGAACCAAGGCAGGAGAACAAATGTAGTTCTTTTCCCCCTCAACAGAAAGTCAAGTTCGATTTATGATAAGGGGGCACAACCTCCTGACCAAATGATCCTTATATAAATAACAGCTATAAATTCTCAGCAAAACACAAAAAACAACAACATGAAGGCTCTGGAGACTGAACAAGCACAAGCAGACTTTGGACAGAATCAAACTTTGGAGCAAGTAGCCAACACATACCGAGTTTCTGTTCTTCTTTTGTGGCTTTACCCTGAAGGCACGCACTCTGACAGCAAAACCAGCCCTCTCTCTGGCCAGAGGAACAAGGGCCACCAGATAGAGGGGAAAAATACGGAGGGAAAGATACTGAAAATGGAACCCTTAATTCTCTGTGTAAACTCAGCATGTCTCTGACCAACTCCTGAACCAGTCTAGTCTGTCCTGTAAGGAGCTTGGAAGTCATCAATCTGTCTTCACAAAAAGAAAAAAGAAAAAAAACTGAATAAACTGAAAATCAGCAGCTCTTAGATCTATCAGAGATTTGAGGTCAAGGAAAGCCAATGCCCCTAGAACTGGAGAGACAGGCAAATAGAGCAAACTATAACTTGTTAGAGCAGAAGCCCAGGAGCAGAGCCAATACCAGGGTAAGAGGGCTTAGACTGTGGTTCTGGAGGCTCAATCTGCGCAAGCCTGAGAGTGAAAAATAGCAGGGGCCCCAGTCTTGAAACCTCCCAGTGATTTCACAGGTTCTACTCCAAGAACCCCCACCAGGTTCTCAGGGTGGAAATCCAAGAAAAATCCCCTTGTGCTTTTGGCAGGATGAGAAAAGAAGTCACCATTTTGAAGTATGCCCAGAGCACGCTATTCTCCTAAACAAAAGCCTGCCTTCAAGTGAAACTTTTTTTTACCAGGGCCTAACCGGCCTAGGGAAAAGAAAAATACCCAATTCCAGCCCCTTTCCTGAGCCTTCCTGTCTTATTTCTTGGGGAGGATTGAAAAGCACTTTGTCAAGGTCACAGTCCAGGACCACAGGCTCAGCTAAAAGACTGACACCTGATCATAGGACTATAGAATGCTTCCCCTCCCCCAGACCTTACCACATTGTCAGGGCTCCTGCGTAAAATGGGATTATAATGGAAAGACCTCAATTCAGAAGAAATCTCTTGGGAAACCCAAAAACAACAGGGAAGACAAAAACAAGGACACCAGAGAAACTTTTAGCCTCTTGACATCTACAGCTACAACAATCAGTAAACATACCCTAACTCCTAGCAAAACTGAACC
Source organism: Mellivora capensis (assembly GCA_004024625.1). Classification (NCBI taxonomy): domain Eukaryota; kingdom Metazoa; phylum Chordata; class Mammalia; order Carnivora; family Mustelidae; genus Mellivora; species Mellivora capensis. The sequence goes on along the minus strand of PISX010006070.1, from coordinate 86,968 downwards.
TCACACGAAAGGCCTTTCTACCTCAGTTCCTTAAAAAAATGAACTGAGATCAGAATTGCTGTCCACCAGAGAAGAGATAGTCTGCAGTTGGTGTAGCCAAGTTAATCACCTATAAAAGTAGCCACATTTCTGGAGCAACATAAAGAATCCAGAATTTTCACAATACAGTATAGTATTATAGTATCCAGAATGCAGTCTAAAATTACTCAATATACAAAGACCAAGGAAAATGGGAACTAGGGGGAGCCTGAGGCAGGGCTCACATCTCACAACCCTGAGATATGACCTAAGCTGAAATCAAGAGTGGGATGCTCAACTGGCTGAGCCATCCAGGTGTTGCAACCCATTATAAGTTCTTGAAGAAAGGAAATAATAAATAAAGAGATGGACAAAATCAATAAAGAGAAAATAGAGTAACAGTAGAGAAAACAAGGCCAACTGTTCAATCAGTAATACTGATAAGCCCCCCCCATACATTCATGAGAAAGGAAGAGAGAACACAGTATCAGGAATGAAGGGAGGTTATCTCTCCAGATCTTACAGACATAAATGGATAAAAGAATATTACAAATAATTTTTTTAAAGATTTTATTTATTTATTTATTTGACAGACAAGAGATCACAAGTAGGCAGAGAAGCAGGCAGAGAGAGGGAAGGGGAACCAGGCTCCCCGCTGAGTGGAGAGCCCGACGCAGGACTCGATTCCAGGACCCTGAAACCATGACCTGAGCCGAAGGCAGAGGCCCAACCCACTGAGCCAACCAGGCGCCCCTATAAACAATTTTATACCAAAAAATTAGAAAACTTAGATCAAGGAGACCTGTCCTTAATAAGACTCACAAAAAAAGCATTCAAGAAAAAAATAACGTGAGTAGCCCTTTATTCACTGAAGAAAATGAATTTGTAATTAAAGACCTTCCCATGAAGAAAACTCCAGGCCCAAATGGCTTTACTTGTGAATTCTGCCAAACGTTTAAGGAAGAAATAATATCAACTACATAAGCTCTTTCAGAAGATAGGAGAAAGAGGCCAGCATTACCCTGATATCAAAACCAGACACACAGAAGAAAGCTGTTATATACCAGTATCCCTCATGAGCATGGACACTGAAACCCCGAGCAAAATATTAACAAATCAACTCAGAAATATACAAAAATAATAAAGGAGAAAAAGCCATGTGATCCTCAAGAGATACAGAAAAAAAACCCAATAAAATTCAACATTCATTTATGATTAAAATAAAACAAAAACAAAACCTCTCTACAGACTGGGAGCAGAAGGGAACTTTCTCAGCCTGAAAATGGGCATTTATGAAAAAGACCCGTCAGTAACATCCTACCTAATATTGGAATCCGGATATTTTACCTGTACCATAGTGAACAAAAAAGGATGTGTCCTTCCCCATACCACCCCCCCACACACACACTATTTCTATCTAAATATTTAAAGGAAGTTCTCGTCATTACAATAAGGAAAGAAAATAAAACCAAAAACTTGAAGAAGTTGTTTCTCTATTTCGGGTAACGTGATGGTTTACATAGAAAATCCTCAGAAAACTACAAAACCACCTCTAGAGCTTACTAGTAAATTTCGAATGAACATAGAATACAAATGATATACAAAAAAATTGTACTTTTATATATTAGCAACATTTACAAAGGTTTTGAAAAATTCCATTAACCGTGCTTCTTGAAAACACACTAATAAAGAATAAATTTAACAAAAGATCCATAAGACTTACAACTTGAAAACTAGAATATTACTGTGAAAATTAAATAAGAACATACATAAATATAGAGACATACCAAGTCTGTGGATTGGAAGCATTGATACTGTTTTCAACAAAAGTGCTTACTCATTTCATTGGGGGGAAGTCTTTTCAGCAGTTGATCATGGAAAAACTAGATAATAAGGAAAAAATATATAAACATCAACCCTTTACCTCCCAAATTACCCCAGAATTAACTCAAAATAGATCAAAGGCTTAAAGGTAGAAGTTAAAATTATCAAGTCCCTGGGCACCTGGGTGGCTCAGTCGGTTAAGTCTCTGCCTTCAGCTCAGGTCATGATCCCAGGCTCCTGGGACGGAGCCCCTTATAGGGATCCCTGGTCTGTGGAGAATCTAAAGCTCCTCCGTCCGCCTCTCCCTCAACTCATGCTCTCACTCGCTGGCTCTGAAATAATCAAATACCTAGAAGAAAACAGGAAAAAAATCTTTGCAGCCTGAGGGTGGGCAAGGATTTCTTAGCTAGAGCCCTAAAAGCACGGCCCCCAGGGAGCGTGGCTCAGTGATTGTTATGGGAGGAGCCTTCAAAGCAGAGGGAGTAGCACTGTGAGCCAGGGGGTGTATGGGGAAGATGGGACTGAGCAGTGGCAAAGGGACAGATTACCTATGTTCTTTCTAAGCCCTGGAAAGGACTGAATTTTATCCTGAGTACAAAGGAAACCACTGTGAGCAGGAGAAATGACAGGACGGCTTATGTTTTGGGATTACTCCATGCACTAAACCAAAAAAGTAGTCCCACTTGTAGAAATACATTTGAGAAACAGGGTACCACATCCGCACCATGACTCATGTGCCTTAACCAGTTTAAAGCCTGTGATCAATCCCACTGCACAGTAAAAACAAAAAACAAAAAACAAAAAAAAACCTGTTCAACTTTGTTCCACATTTCTTAGACCTTTTGAGCCCAGACTGTGTTCTTTAGCAATTGACATCTCAGGAACATCAGTAGAAATAGTTTCTTACATTGAGCATTCACTGTGTCCCCTATGCTGTGTCGGTGGATTTTGTCCATTATTTCATGTCACAAGTATCACAGAGGAAGTTCTAGTGTAGCCCGTTTTTACAGAAACCTGAGACCTCACAGTTCCTCCAGGGAGCCGAGGTTGGGACCTGTGCAGTTTGACTCCAGAACCCGTGGCCTTGAGCCCAGGCTGTGTTACCTTCTCATAGACTGTTTACTAAAGAAATATTTCACAAAATCACCATTTCTTTTGCAAGTGAAAACTTTGTTTTTCACTTCAAGGAATATTTTTAAATGAACAGATGTCTCGGTCCATAAACTGATAACCTTTTCTATTTTCAGTGAGTTATGTTTTCATTTCTTCCAAATAAATACACTGTGGTTGATATAAAATCCTTTCTATCTCATTGTAATAGGGTATGTCTAATTTTTCCTAGATTGAAGGATTCTCATTAAACAAACTAGGGAACTTCAACCTTAAAGATGTTCAAAACGACGCCGTGTTCTGGGAATACACCGAGAATGCCGCCGGCGATGCAGACGCAGCGAAAGAAGGGGCCCCAAAAGAAATGCCTGTTAAAACGGGACAGGTCTGTTCTCTCTCATTTTTAATTTTGCCATTTATATTTGATTTCACTGTTAATTGTGGAGTCTGTGAGTTATCAGTCCTCCTCTCATCTGTCAGCTATCTTAACTCTTCCATGGATGTTTTCATTTCCTAGTCTGTTCAGTCCTTGCAATAGACAAGTAATGAGAAAAGGTAAAATTCAGATCACTGAATCCACAGTGAAGAAGTACTCGGTATAATGCATTTCAGTGTCCTCATCCATACCATTAGGGGTAGGCAAGAAAATTAATGCACAAGGAAAGAATTGCTGTTGAAATTTAAACAGAAATCTGAGCAATGTCATTATACTAGAAATAAGAATAGGAATCTGCCCCAAAATGGAAATGGGCCCTGACCCCACGACCTTCCCTTTAACTCTCTGGTTTGCAGTGGCAGCAATACCCACAAAGGACTTCTGAGACCAGGTCCTAGTCCTCGCTGTACTCAAGCCCTGTCGCTCCTCTGGTCCGTGCCTAAAGTGGGGAAGTGGCGGCGAGTCATAGCTTCTCCAGTTGTGTTTTCTTGAATCCTTGAGCACTGGAGAGAGAAGGGAGATGGTGCCACTCAACCCGTTGCCACCAGAACACCACCACTTTTTTCTGTTTTCTTCTTGGGGTTCCAGTAGTGGAGAAGAGTACAGGCTGTGGAGCCAGAATCTTTGAATTCATGTCCCAGCTGTCCCACTACCTGGCTGTGTGTTCTTGGCAAGTGACTTAATCTTCCTGGGCCCCAGTTTCCTCATCTAAAAATGGAGATGATACTGGTTCTCTCTGATAGAGTCATTGACTTCTAGAATGCTTAACTCAGTGCCAAGCAAGTGGTAAGCACTCAGTAAATGTTACTTGTCATTTTGGGGGGTTTTTTGTTTTTGTCTTTTGAAAAAGAAAGCGTTTCCTACTTTAACAGAAGAAAAACAATAATGAGAAACAGCTTAAGTACCACTAGCGTAGATAAGTCCACGTTTTTGTAAGGTCCATGTGGTGGTATTATCAAGTCATCTCGGTGAAATGCTTACGAGCCCTTAGCGATGCTGAATAAGGGTTATGGATAAAGAGGTGAAATTTAATGAGGCTTTCAATTTCTGGGGGTTTTCTTTGTGTCCTCAACTACAGTGTTTGGGACCTAGATAACTTAGGATTTCAGGCAGTTCTGCTTTGTAAATCTACCTAATGGCTTTATCATACATGACAAGAATATTTGTGGTCAGGATTAAGTGATTGATAAAATACTATACCACTTGTTTTGAAGCTCAGTATAATAAAGTGTGATGGCCAACAGATTTGTATCCCTGAGAAGGAAAAACTGTTGCTGTAAGCCCAAGCAAATACCTGATGTTTACATTTTCATGTTATTTGGAGAGATTAGTCCTGCTACTGCTTCAGAAATGAAGACCTAGGCAGGGTCGAGAGTGATTGCGTTGTGCGGTGAGAGAGCACTGTACCAGGTTAGAGACCCATTGTTCTTGTTCTGCCGCTGACAAGCAGTGGGACCTTTGACAAGTCACGTCAACTCTTCGAGCTTTAGTTTTCTCTTGTAACTTAATGGGAGTTGAACTGGATTACCTCGCAAGAGCCATCTTACAGTTGTGACATTATGTTTCAATGATAAATGGATTTCTTGTACTTAAAAGACTATAAGTGAAAGAATACAGAGAGCAACCAAATCTGCCAGATGCTTTCCCTTGTTTCTCATTTAATCCTCATAACTATCCTGTGTTATAGGTGGTACCGTCCCTACTCTGCAGATAATGATAGCGACCATTTTTTGAACATGTGTGCCAGGCACTGTGCTAAGCTCTTTACAGACATTCTCTCACTCAGTCCTCCCAACAACCCTCTGAGGTGGGTACTGTAATCCCCATTGTTCAGATGAGGAAACTGAGCCTTAGACAGCATAGAGCTTAGCCAGGATCATATGTGGCTAGTACATGGCAGAGTTGGATTTCAAGCCTCAAGTGTCCCATTGCAAAGCCAGTTCCATTAGCCACTATGCTGACATGCTGACTGAGAGTGCAAAGGCTAAGGCCAAGAGCAGTTAAGAGCTATGAAGTGGCAGAATCAGTATTTGGACTCTTTTGTTTCTATTCTAGGTCCTACGTACCTTCCCATATATTCCGTCACTGTATGTTCCAGTTTGTTGAGAGTCAGTGAATGTAAAACTGGCATCAATTTCTGATATCAAGAGTTACTTGACTTTGGAGCACCTGGCTGGCTCAGTTGTAACAGCATGAGACTCTTGATCTCGGGGTTATAAGTTCAAGCCCCATGTTGGGCATAGAGATTACTTAAATAAATAAACCTCTTTAAAAAAAAAAAAAGAGTTGACTTTAAAATCCGTTGTCCCTGGCAGATTCAGTGAGCTTATGTAACTTCTCAGAGCAAATGAAAGGAGTGTTTTGCCTTTTGCTCTCCGCCTATAGAAGCCGCCCATTTTTGAGTGCGTGAGTGTAGAGGTGCCCTCCAGCGGCAGCTCCAGGGAGAGCTCTGTGCTGAGTAGCAATCCGAGCACATTTCTCTCCACCTGTCATTAAGGCTTCAAAATAACAAATAACATGGAGGACATGGGGAGATGGAGAGGAGAAGGGAGTTGAGGGAAATTGGAAGGGGAGATGAACCATGAGAGACTATGGACTCTGAAAAACAACCTGAGGGTTTTGGTAGGGGCGGGGGGTGGTGGGTATTAGGGAGGGCACGTATTGCATGGTGCACTGGGTGTGGTGCAAAAACAATGAATACTGTTATGGTGAAAAGAAATAATAAAAAAAATTTTATTAAAAAATTAAAAAAAAAAATAAGGAGTGCCCCCTGGTTGCCTAAAATTGCCCATCTGCTCCTATGATGATGGTTAGATTTTAACATGCTCTCATCCCAGGAGTGCAGGGTAGAAATGCCATTTTCCCACAAACAGAATATAACCTAGATGTGATTTACCTAGATGGGTTGTCAAATTCCTATCTTTGCTGAGGTTTTTCAGGTTTTTTGTAATTTGCTTGAATGATCTCTAGTTTTTCAGATTGTGCTGACACCTGAACTCACCTGTGTGTTTTCTCTTTGCTGTTAATAGGTATCATTAATATTTGATTTCAAGCACCTGCCGTCAGTACCAGTTGGGCAGCTCTGGGTGGAAATGCTTCGATTCTATGCTTTAGAATTCAATTTGGCTGACTTAGTGATCAGTATTCGTGTTAAAGAATCTGTATCTCGGGAATCAAAGGATTGGCCCAAAAAGCGCATTGCCATTGAAGGTATCTCAGAATGTTTATTTTTAATACCTTGTCTTTTTAAGGTACCAGTCTAACCGCATGCTTTTTATTTCATTCTCCTTTCAGCCTCCATGTGTAATGTAGGCCTGATCCCAAAAGTGAAATAGTTAGAATCTTGCATGTGTTACTGTGGTCATTTCAAGGGATCAAACTGTTTGTTCATCCTGGATTTTTTAAGCACTGCAGTAAAATGTCTTAGTTAAAAAACAGCTAAAACAGTGGCTGGCCGAGTCCTTGCTTTCTTTGTAAATTGCTTAACAACTTAACCCCTCTCTCCCTGCCGCCCACCCTGATGTGTGAATCCCCCTTTCCTCTTTACTGTTCTCGTTGGATTTTTTTAGATTCAGTCCTTTCCTGGATTGTTGTGTTCATTTAGTTTTATGAAGGTGAGAAAATACTTGTTCTCATGAAAAATAATTGTTCATTGGATTCCTTTTCATAGAGAGAGGGGCTTGATATTTTTGGAAAATCTACAGTAGTATTTGGAACTGATTCATGAAAACATTTTTTCTAGCAAAGGCTCATTTAACTAAAACCATTGTACGAAAGACTCGCTGATTTGCCCTGTAAACTACATTAAATGGACTAGCTCTTCTCAGCTTTGCAGAGTCAGGAGGTTGAAACCCCTCTAGAAATCTTAATTCTCCTCCTTCAAACAACTTAAAGAACCTCCTAAATGGAATTCTCATATTTTTGCTTGATTTTTTTCAAGCTTTATATAAGCATAAGAGGGTTTTTGGTTTGGTTTTTTTTGTGTTTTTTTTTTTTTTTTTTGCATTTTGCATAAATTCTGTGTGCAGTCATGGGGATCTCACATTTTTAAACCCTCCCCTGCAGTTTCTCTGGCTCAGCTCTTCTGGCCAATTGCCTAACCTGCTGGAGTTCTAGGGGAGGAGAAAAGATTGAGAGAAGTGGTGTCTCCTCCTGGTGCCTCCCTCTCGCCCCTGAATTCAGTCCAGCCAGTTCAGTGATGGGGCTTCCCAGGGCAGAAGAGTGGAGGTAAGCTCTACACACCACAGGGCCTGGCTGAGTGGGGAGGCAGAGCACTCAGCAGAGCCTGGCGGGAAGCCCTCACTTCCCCAAGGCACAAGAGCCACACAGATGACACCTTTTTTACCTCCACAGTCACAGAACAAAATAGGGAAGGGGTATTGGTTCGGAATAGAACGGGTACTCTTCATAGAACAGATGTTTAAGGAAACATTTCTTTTTGTTCTTAAACTACCTCTTTCTTATTCCCCATCCCCAATTTTTTTTAAAAAAGCATACAAGATTCATGCTAAACTTTAGTATCGTTTGTTGTCTGTTTTTATCTACAGCAGTCTAATTTTTAAAACATGAGACAGAAATATATGAAGTGGATTTTTCTTTTTTTTTTCATTACAGATCCCTACTCTGTTAAAAGAAATGTGGCAAGGACTCTAAATAATCAGCCAGTGTTTGAATATATACTTCATTGTTTAAGGACAACGTATAAGTATTTTGCCCTTCCACACAAAATTACAAAATCCAGCCTTCCAAAGCCTCTGAGTACTGTCACATGTCTTTCCGAACATTCTAAAGAAGTAGCCGAGCATGTCCCGGGTACACAAGCAAAAGAGGATAAACTGAAAAACTCAGTTTTGGCTCAAGAGCCAGGTGCTGCCATTTCAACTACAGACACCTGCACGGTACAGCCACTGACTCTTATTAAAGAGACTGCTGAAAGCTTTGGAAGCCCCCCATCGGAGGAACTGGGAAATGGGCATGTCAGTGTCCGCCTGGAAAACCCAGACCGTATCAAGGCAGGGGCCAGTTGTGATGAGCATGGGATTATTAGAGGACACCATCAAGAAACAGGAAGTGAAACTGGGAGAGAGGGCAAGCATCCTTTGACTGCCGATGATCAAGGGTTAAGGAGTAGCAGACGTGGAGAGTTTGTCATCTGTGGCAGCAGGCAAAATAATGAGACAGAGAGCACTTTGCATTTAGAAGGCTTCCAAAATCCCGCAGCCAAAGAGTGTGATGGATTCACTACTTCGGAAGACAAGGCTGATGTTGATGAAGAAGGCATAGAAGGTACTGATGATCTCGAAGATGCTCTAAGCCACTTCACCCCCTCAAGACAGGGCCATACATCAGGAATCATTCATTCCGATGAAGAGGAGGAGGAAGAAGAGGAAGAGGATGACGATGAAGAGCCCAGGCTGTCCATTACCCAAAGGGAAGATGAGGATGACTTGGCTAATGAAGATGAGTTAGAAAATACATACACGGGATCAGGGGACGAGGATGCCCTGTCTGAGGAGGAGGATGAAGTAGGGGAGTCTGCTAAGTGTAAAGACTTGAAAGAAGGTGGAAAACCTGCGGATGGGGCTCTACTAACGGAATTTAATAAGATCTGTCTTAAAGAAGAAAATACATGTGAGGAAGGCTCAACTGTGGATCAGTCTGATTTCTTCTATGAATTTAGTAAACTCACCTTCACCAAAGGCAAGGTAATCAGTGCCACTTAGTGCCACAGAACTAAGAGACATTAAACAGTTTTAATGCATGTAATTTTAATTTTCGTGTACTAGAACAGAGCTTTCCCGTGTCTTGTGGTACTGAGGAGTTGGTGCAGTCCAATACAACCACTCGATCGCCTTCCCTCCTTAGACCTGTGCGAATTTGCACTGGAGAAAGGGAATGTTCTTGGTAGTGGAAATTACTACCTTTTTCTCCTGAGTATCCCATAAGATGTCCCCGTTTGGCTGCACATTATTTTTATTCCTTTGGCAGAGTTGTATCTTACGTCTTGTTTTGCTTTGCCACCTTCCTACAGTCTCCTATGGTCGTGTGCAGCTTATGCAAACGAGAAGGTCATCTCAAGAAGGACTGTCCCGAAGACTTCAAAAGAATTCAGCTGGAACCTCTGCCACCACTGACACCCAAATTTTCAAATATCTTAGATCAAGTTTGCATCCAATGTTATAGTAAGTTATTAACATTTCTTTTCATTCGTCAAAATATTGCATTGACATTGGCTCAAGAGTCCGCGGAATCACTGACCTGTTTGTTAGCTCTGTCACCGAGACCGGGTCTGTTCTATTCTCCACTGTGTCCACGGAGCTCTCTGTAATGCCTGTGCCAGTTGAGACTCACAGTAAACAATTGTTGAAGGAAAGACAGGGAGGGAGGGAGGGAGGGAAGGAGGGAGGATCTTTTAATTCTAACTGTTGGAATACTAGCATTCCCAGCTGGTGTTCCTTGAACTGTTTTCCTAAGTGCAGTTAATAGTATCTCTTGGCAAGGAGTACTGCACAGGTCAAGTAGGGAAGGAGTATGCTCCCTGCTCCCTGTGGGGGAGAGTTGTGGGGCGAATTAGCATAATAATGGCCTCTGAGAAATGTTCCCGTGAAGAACTTATTTAACTCTTCATCCCAGCATTTCCAAAATCTGAGCATAAAATACTTTAATTAACACTTATTAATGGCCCCCTAACAGCCCTTTGAGGAATACCAATTTGGGGAAGCAGAGGGTTAGAGTTAAAGGAAAAACACTGAAAGGAGAAGCAGGCCGCTCTTCAGATGAACTTGATGCATCACTGTGCTACCTCCTGAGGGAGCTGTGCTGGAAGGCACTTGCTTATTAACCAGTGACTGAGTCGTTTTTAAACCTTTTTGGAGTTTATAAGCTATGAAAGGAAACTAGAGTCCCCTTAGAAAACAAATATATATAATATATATATATATATATATATGCGCATGCTCACAAACTTCTGTGCCCTGAGGGCCACCTTTATAGAACCCTGCGTTTCTGAAACCTCATAGCAGAACCACTGTTCAGATTCCTGGGAACAGATTCTTTCTTTCAATTATTTTTTATTTTGGGGGGTATAATACATTATTAATTTTTTAATGTTTTTCTTTTTTAATTTTAAAAAGTCAATTAACATATAATGTATTATTAGTTTCAGAGGTAGAAATCAGTGATTAATAGTTGCATATGTACTCAGTGCTCGTTAAATCATGTGACCTCCTTAATGTCCATCACCCAGTTACCTCATCCCTCCCACACCCTTCCCCTCCGGCAAGCCTCAGTTTGTTTCCTATGATTTAGAGTCTCTTATGGTTTGTCTCCCTCTCTGATTTTGTCTTTGTTTGATTTTTTTCCTTCCTTCCCCTCTGATCCTGTTTTGTTTCTTAAATTCCACATATGAGTGAGATCATATGATAATTATCTTTCTCTGATTGACTTACTTCACTTAGCTTTATAGCCTCTAGTTCCATCCACGTCCTTGCACATGGCAAAATTTCATTTTTTGAAGGCTGCATAGTATTCCATCATATATATATATACCACAGCTTCTTGATCCATTCATCTGTTGATGGACATCTGGGTTCTTTCCATAGTTTGGCTATTGTGGATATTGCTTCTATAAACATTCAGGTGCATGTGCCCGTTTGGATCACTACATTTGTATGTTTGGGGTAAATACCCAGTAGTGCGATTGCTGGGTCATAGGGTAGCTCTATTTTCAGTGTTTTGAGGAACCTCCATACTGTTTTCCAGAGTGGCTGCACACAGCTTGCATTCCCACCAACAGTGTAAATGGTGGGGACAGACTATTTTCAAAGAAAGACATTCTCTATTTTATATTACTAATGCTATCTACCAAGAAGACACATGGAATTTTGTTTTCTTTTTAAGTTGTTAGATTTTGTTTTATAAAATGATTTTTTTTCTCCAGAGCACATGAACAATCTTTGTTTCTAAAATTTTTTTTAATTTTAAACAGAGGATTTTTCTCCAACTATTTTAGAAGATCAAGCTCGTGAACATATTCGGCAAAACCTAGAAAGTTTCATAAGACAGGAGTTTCCAGGTAAATAACTTTTTACATTTTAGAAAAGTAGCATGACCTTCCTTCAGAACGAGTACAAGTATTACAAGCACATTAACTTGGAGAATGAGAAAGAATGGTGATGGTGCGGACAGGGCTTCAGTTACTTTATGATACGCTGAGGATGGTATTTGGTCTGCCTGATCCTACTTTACCAACAGAGAAGACAGTAGCAGTATGGGATTTCTGCTAACAGACCCCACAACTGAAATTTCATTTTGTGTTCTTTTTATTTTTTTTTTAAGATTTTATTCATTTATTTGAAAGAGAGAGAGATCACAAGTAGGCAGAGAGGCAGGCAGAGAAAGGGTGGGGAAAGCAGGCTCCCTGCTGAGCAGAGAGCCCGATGGGGGGCTCAATCCCAGGACCCTGAGATCACAACCTGAGCCGAAGGCAGAGGCTTAACCCACTGAGCCACCCAGGCACCCCATTTTTTGTGTTCTTTTTAAAAATCAAAGTTCACATCTCTAAAAAATGAATATTTAGAAAGCAGTAAAATTACATTATTAAATATACTGATGTGATCCACATTTTCCTTGAACTGTCCTTTCATTTAAGAATAAAGTTTGGCACTTGGTAATCTTTCACACTATATGTAGATTGTATTTATTTAAAGTAAATTTTGAAAAAAAATTAAATTTTGAGAGGAAAATATTTGTAATAAACGAACTGGTTAATAAAAGAACATAATTATAATGAGATTCATATAGGATAGTTAACAACTGGGTATTTTTGATTCATGAGAGGGCCATTTTGATCAGATGATTAAATGTATTCAGGTAATTAGTTATTACTTTTCATATATCCCTAACAGGAACTAAATTGAGCTTGTTTGGCTCCTCCAAAAATGGATTTGGGTTCAAACAGAGTGACCTTGATGTCTGTATGACGATTAATGGACTTGAAACTGCAGAGGTACAGTGACCACCTACAACTTGAATTTGCCGTGGCAGTGTGATTTGACAATCTTGAATGGCAGTACAGCTTGGTGTTTTCCAAATTTATCAGCAATACCATATGGAGTACGCCATTTGGCACAGTCTCTCTGGTCAGATACTTAAGAAGCTTAGAGATAAACGTGAGGAGGTACCAGGGCGTATATTTTCAACAAACAGTACAGAGAGGATTTGAAAGCGGCCTATGGGAACACTACCAGGCCAAACCAGCCCCTCCGGTGTCCCGTTGGCATGGCCAGTGGGCAGAAGTTGATGCACACACCCACATGAGGCTTTCTGAAAAGTGTTTTAGGAAGCAGGCAGTGTGGTCTTCTGAGACTTGTTTAGCAGGCAGGCAAATATACCGTGATAAGCACGCTAAACATGCAGTTCAGAGACTCAGATTCAAGACAGGCTTGCTTCATATGTCCCTAACCACGTGGTCTTTGGTTGGTAATCTGTGAAAGGAAAGAGTGCCCTCTGCTGCTCGTGCGTGCCTCAGGATATTTGCTCTGCACCTCAGCTTGGATCATGTATGTCAGGAGTCAGCGGACTACAGCCCACTGGCTAAAGCCAGCCTACTGCCTGTTCTGTCAAAAACAGAGCACAGTCACATGCCTCCATTTGTGAAGTGTTGATGGCCTCTGCATTCGTTCGATAATGACAGAGTTGAGTAGTTACAACAGGGTCATACGGCCTGCAGAGCAGAAAAGGTTTGCTAGCCCCTAACAAATTTAAGGCCTTTATAAAATATAAAATACTGCATAAAGATAAAAAGTCTGAGAACTGCGAAGTCCCTTTTTTTATTTTTAACGACAGCCCAAACACTGTATAGCCAAAAATGAGTGATGTTGCTGTCACTCAAGGTCTTTTTATGTCTCTGCTTACTTTCAAGTCTTTGTCTTTTGAGGATGTATTTGATTTGGGAGAATAGCCAAAAGTTATCTACCCTGAGTTTGGTGAGTAAAGAGGATAAGCAGGATTGGGTCCAATAGATGGAATTACCTCATCGTACATCATCAATATTGAATTTTTACATAGCTTAGAAACGAGATTTATGGGAATTTCTGAAGGAAAATTTCCAGTACATTCTGGGATGTGTGTAGCCATCAAAAGGGTTTATGTTGTAAAAGGTGAGCCCAATGTTTTTAAGTATGATTTATTTGAAATATTTGGATTTGCTGTATGACTTTCATTTATGCATTATACACAGTCCTATGGAGGGATTATCTGAGCTTAATCACTTTCCACAGCTGTTCGTCAGCTCTTAACTGAAATATAATGAAAGTCCACCCAGAATGAACAAAACAGGGCACAGAAGCTCCGTCTTCTTTATTCTGGCACAGAGGGCACTTCTGAGTAACAAAACACAGATGTTTTGTGTTACATACAGGGGGCAAATGAAGGTCCTCATTTGGATGATGGTTCAGACTTTTCTGGGACTTCTGATTTCAGTCTCTCTTATACCTCCAAAAACAATTTTAGTAAATAGGGTCTATGGGAGTTTTTGTATCCTTAGGCTTTTACCTATGAATATTGACCAAGGCTTGCCTAAGAGGGAAAAATGTATATAGAATGAGTTGAAATTAATATCATTATTTCTGAAGGTAATGGAAACTCTCTGTAACCAGATTAGGAACCTGTCTTCCCTTTGTGATTCAACACATGCACTTTCTGTTGCAGGGGTTGGACTGTGTAAGAACTATTGAAGAACTGGCAAGAGTCCTCAAAAAACATTCAGGTACCTCAGCAAACTTTGTCTAAAAATATTTTTGTCTTTTTTATCAGTGTTTTGCATACTTAAAATTTATCCATGCCAATGCAACAAGTAAAGTTGCACACGTAGAGTACATTTGGAGAGTCGGTGTCTTTCAACAATTTTGTGTGATGAAGGAGGACAGAATCGGTAATCATTTGTGTGCGTTTTGTTGCCTAGCTGAGTTTTATTTCAGAACAAAGCATATACCATGCAGGCAAGAAATTTTGGAAATCCATTTCGCCGTATTGACATTGTATCAGTCCAAGTGTTGCTGGCAGCGGTATGAAGCGTAGTGGGAAGCACTGGGGGGTTCTGGACTGTCTTTGTGCTGCTTGACAATTATATGCGACCCTGAACAAGTCATTTAACTTTATGCTCTCTTTTTCTCTCACCAATAAATTGAGAAAACTGAACTGGGTCACTACTGAATTTTTATAGCTGTAAAATGTACAGCTGCTGTAAATCATGCACACTGCTGCCATGCCGTTAACATATTCTTTTGCTGTCAGGGACAGCTATGGATGCTGTTAACAGTGGGCATTTTCTTTTTAAATGTGGTTCAGCAAATTTCTGTGCTAGGAGCTGGGAATGAAGGTGAACACAATATGGTCTGTGACCCCACAAAAGTAAAATTCCATGGTCTGTCCATGAGATGCTTTCTTTTAGAGGAAGCAGCAAACATTGTATAATGAACTCTGTCCTTCATTCAGAGCCACCAGCTGTTAACATTTTACTGCCTTCGATTTATCATCTTCTTGCTTGATCACAATTTTTTTCTGTACCATGTGAGATTAAACTGCAGACATGTTCCTTTCCCCTAAATACAGCAGTGTATCTATCTTAAGCATGAACTATGTTAAAAACAGGTCATTTTTAGACTGAAACAACTTATACACACAGATGGTAATGGAACACAGATTACATAGAACAAGAATTGTAAATAATAGCTAAAGGGCTATGATTGAAACCTAATATCGTTAAAACAGTCCCCAACTATCTTATTGGGTGCCTACTATGTGCTCAGCACTGTATTGGACACTTAGGGATGGTGGAAAAATAAAAAGTCTATACAAGCCTTTTCCTTGGGCAACTTTCAGATTTAAAACAAGGGAAGGTAATCTCATAGACCATGTAATGATGTAAGGCAGTGTTCATTTTTCAGAACAAGTCAGAAGCTACTGTAAGTATTCAGTAAGTTCTGAGGAGAGAGAGGTTCTGGGAAAGAATTATGTAGGGGAGATTCATGGAAGAGATGGGTTTATGCTGATCTCAGGTGATGATGAATATGATTTGAGAAGGATCTTCTCCCAGAAGAGAAGTCATTCCTGAGAGTGCATGCATGTGAGCATGAGTTACTGCAGTCTATCTGGGAGGACAGTGGGAAGATCAGGCCATCTAGAGAGGAGTTTCAGGTGGTTCTTATTACTCGTTAAGGTAAAGTCTGCAGATACTTGGAAACCAGTGAAGTTTCTTCCAAGAGAGGAGCAACCCGATAAAAGCAAAACTTAAGATTTTTCGTCACCTGGTAGAGTCTCTCAGAGAAGGTATACTCTAAATGAATTCAGGGCCGAAGGACCTTAACCAGGTGCTAATGATCCTAAAAGGGAAAAGGATATCAGAGATTCCCAAAGGGATTTGGTACCTGCAAGAAAGAAATAAGGGTTTGGAAAGTCCAGCAAGCAATTAGAAATATAGAGTTGTTGGTCAGGATTAAAGAACAAACGAAAACAATTTTTCATTGAAATCCTTGAAGAGAAAGAGAGAGAGACCAAGAATAAAACAGAATTCTTAGGGATCCTTTGAGAGGAGTTAAGGACAATTCCTGTGAGTAGAAATTAAGAAAGGACACTGAAAAAGGCACCACTGGAACAAGAACCAGAATGATGTGCTGACAATAGACCATAGTGGACAGGCTGGTAATGGGCAACCGTGCCAATCTAGAATGGGAAGGAGATGGAGTGTAGACCTCTCTAATTTAGTTGCGGTATAGCAGAGTAGTTAGTGGGGGTTCTGGAGTCAGACTCTCTGGTTTTAAATTTTGGCTCTCCACTTGTGTGGAGATATTTATAATCTCTATATTGGATATAGTCTGGTTGTGTGTTCCCAGAAAGACACTCAACCTCATTTTAAGTACTTGGTTCCTCATCTACAAAGTAGAATAACAATAATAGCGTTCAAGGTTAAGAAAGGTGGTACGTTAAAGTACAGGGTCTAGCATATGCCAGGGATTCGGCAAATATGACCTACCTTGCCCCGCCTCCCCATCAGGAAAAGTTAGACCTCCTCTGTCTCCCACACAGATACTTTGTGTTGTAATTTCTTCTATCATCTACATACTTTCCGCCTGAACTTCAGATCACTATGTATCTGCCCTCTGGATACCACCACTTACCTGTTTGAGAAAAAACTCCAACTCCATCTCGGAATGAACTCCTCTTTCTCTTTACTGCCTTCCTGCTGCTGCAGCTTCCACTACCTGCCCTCTCCTCTGAATCCACTTTCTCCATCGTTGACACCGACATTCTTGGAATCACCGAAATGGGTGAAGCGATGACTAATTCATCCTAGAATAGGTTCAGTAGAAATTTGGAGTTGGTCACACCTACATGCAAATTTCAGCTCTACAATTTACTAGCTTCACGTTCCTAAGCAAATTAATATTTCTGGGGCTTTGTCCTCTCATCTGTTGGATGAGAGTGAACATTCTTAGGAGGTGGTGCTTGTGAAGGATTGTGGGTGTGCAGGAACTGGTGGTTCTTACTCTTACAGCCCTCCTCCTTCTCCCTTATCCCCCGCTACTTCCATGTCCGCTCCCCTTATCTCCACTTCCCTAGCTAGTCCAGGTGTACATTCTCCGAAGCACGTCTTGCTGCTTTTCTGCACCGCATGCCACCAAGATAGTTGAGCCCCAGATAGATCATTTTTCATAATGGTCACCGTGCCCCTCTGGTTGGTGTCTCCAGTCTCCATTACCAGGGTGTTGTCCAGATAGATGAGGTCAGTGTTTCTCCCCAACTTACACAGTTCATTGGTGTCTCCTTGCCTCTAAGGATAATTCTTAGCAGGATATATATGTTCTCTATAGGCTCTTCCTGGTTTCTGCCCCACCTCCTATCACTCATTGTTCCTTTCCCTAAAGTCTACTCTATAGCCCTTCACAATTCCATGGACGTTCTCGAACATGCCCTTCTGCCTTGTGCCTGTGTATTTTTCCTTGCCTGCTAAATCCCCTCGGTCGCCTCTATCTTTACCTGTCCCTCTCCTTTTTCAAAGCCTAGCTCAGGCAATTTCCTCTCCTATTGAAGTTGATTCCTTTCTTTTATCATCTTAACTTCTAGCTCTGTGATGAGTAATTTTTGTTTTGAGGATTCAGATGATTGCCCCAAAGGCTTTTCTCTATATTAGATGTAGTCAGGTGAGAAGAATAGGGAGAGTCCATGTAGCCAGGACTCTGTAGTAGTCTCTTCTGTTCTGGTGTTTATGAGACTGACAGCCCTATATGCATGCACGTGACCCAGTGAGTTCCTGGAGGGCACTGGCTGCCTTGTTCATCCTTGTACTTCAGATATGGATGTGTTTCACTAATACAGACTTTGCCAGAAAAGTCTTCCCAGACATTGAATAACAGAATTGAGTAGTTCTAGTGACTGCAGTGAAACAGACCAGTTAGGTTTACATCGTTTTATGTTCGAACATTAACAAGAGTAGCTTATGGCCCAGCTGCTGTGTTTCATAATACTATCTTATTCCCAACCTAGGTCTGAGAAACATCTTGCCTATTACAACAGCAAAGGTGCCAATTGTAAAGTTCTTCCATTTGAGAAGTGGTCTGGAAGTGGACATCAGTTTGTATAACACACTGGTAAGATTTTCTCTAAGCTTTTTCTTTAGGGAGATCAAGGGGAACAAATGTCTCTTAATTTACAAAATCTCAAGTAAAATTAAGCCATTTATTTTTATTTATTCATTTTTTTTTAAAGATTTTATTTATTTATTTGACAGACAGAGGTCACAAGTAGGCAGAGAGGCAGGCAGAGAGGAGGAAGCAGGACCCTGGGATCATGACCTAAGTCGAAGGCAGAGGCTTTAACCCACAGAGCCACCCAGGCACCCCTCATTCTTTTAATCATTATTTAGGAGTGCTTGCTGTGTGCCTAGCAGTGTTCTAGAGACAGGGGATGTAACAGAGAGTTGCTCGTATTTATTTAAAGTGAGGTCAGAGTGGCAGGTGCTTTTAGTTTGGCTTGAAGTTTGTTTAATTTTGTAGTGTATGTCTTTGGTCCTATAGTTGGTTTGCTTTGGAGCTGTATAGACCTTCTCTGGATCCTAGGGGCATTCAGTTTAAATAATGCCAGGGTGAGGTGGGGGACTCCTAACATCTACTTAGACAGAATTACCTTAATAGTCCTTATTTCTAGGAATGTTCAGACTAAGGACATATTAACATAATGGAAGTCGTGAGCTCAGATATCATTTATAATTCTTATTATTAGTAAGTTAATGAAGCTCTGTTTTGGGGGAAAATATATTGGTTTCAGTCTAAAGTTCTTCGGTCTGAAGTGAATTACAGTATAAACCTTTTCAGAATATTCCATCCTAAAACTTTTTCTTCTAATTAATCCCTTATGGTGTAATTTTCCTTTTAATAGGCCCTTCATAACACAAGGCTCTTATCTGCTTATTCAGCCATTGATCCCAGAGTTAAATATTTATGCTACACCATGAAAGTCTTTACAAAGGTGAGTATCCTTCCTGTTGGGATTCATCAGGAAATTTCACTGCATCTTCAAACCTAGGTGAAAATTAAGGACCCATGGCTGTATTAAATGTTTCCTTTAACTACTTTGGGAAGCCTGCCATAGCAAGTAACAATTTTATCATCTTAAATTTCATATATGATAATCTGATCTTGCTTGTGGCTCTTGGTTGGGGTTTTTCTTTTGTTTGTTTTTGACATCCTTTTCGTTGCTCTTGTTTGGTTTTGGTGACATATTTTAGCATTTAAAGATGTAATTTTCATATTACTGCCCTATAGAAGCACCTTACTTTTAGTGATAATAGGATAGCTGCAAATTTAGCACAAAATATTGGTGATGTTTTCTTTGTTCCTTGCTTTCCTTCCCTCTAGATGTGTGATATTGGTGATGCATCTAGAGGCAGCTTATCGTCATATGCATACACGCTTATGGTGCTATATTTTCTCCAGCAGAGAAATCCACCAGTCATTCCTGTCCTTCAAGAGGTATTAGTAAAAGAAATTGTGTTTCTCACCTGTAAAGCTGGGTTGCCTTTGAGCCCTCTTCCTAGTTCTCTAGTATTCTGTGGTTCTGTAGTAAAATATTTAACTATTTTCCTACAAGTTTTTGTATCAATGCATTAAATTTGTAATCCATACTAATAGTTTAAAAATTAATTTCAGATATACAAAGGTGAAAAGAAACCTGAAATATTTGTTGATGGCTGGAATATTTATTTTTTTGATCAAATAGATGAACTGGTACGTATTTTAAGAGTAAAGATTTTTTTACATCCTTGACTAAAATTTAGCTATACTATGTTGTGGTATCGTGGTCAACAACTATATTATCACTTGTTATATTTATCTATATTATGATAGTGAAAAACTAGCATATACAGATGTTTCCTTTGAAGTTGAAAACATTTTTATTAAGCCAGGTGAGTTTCAAGGGACTGTATCTAGGATTCCTGTAATGCCTGTCAATTCCAAATGGTTATGTAACTTTATTCCAAGTGAATATTTGCCAAGTAGTTTTCAGAGTTTGAAAAGACTTTCTTTGAGTTCAAAGATCTAATAACCCAGGCATCATCAAGGCTCTTAAAGTTTATTTCCAGATGCTTCCATAAACATGCATTCTGGGGTTTGACATTTAAAACCCTGAGCTCTCCCTGTCTCTGAGTCACAGGGTAGAGATTAATAAACTCATAAATGATATTTTAAAATGTGAAAGAAAGTTATGTAATTATGTTTTTATGTACTTAAATTCCAGTTAATTAAAGTAATTCCAAACTTACTCCCTAAGATACAAATGAAGATAGGTATTAACACTTTACTATAGAGCATGATATCTCTTGTTCCCTTCTATTTCTAGCCCACCTATTGGCCAGAATATGGGAAAAATACAGAATCTGTTGGGCAACTATGGTTGGGACTTCTTCGATTCTACACAGAGGAATTTGATTTTAAAGAACATGTTATTAGCATCAGGAGAAAAAGTCTGCTTACAACTTTTAAGAAACAGTGGACCTCAAAATACATTGTTATTGAAGGTACAAATAAAATGAAACTTAAAATGGACTAGAATATAGAGTTGGAACTGTGAGGGCATTGTTTTTAATCCCTGCAGAACTCTTCCAGAATGGCTGGGAGCCACTGGTTGGGATGGGCAGCACAACCTTCCTATTACTGTCCACATCAGCACACTTGACTCTTTCCAATATAAAGATTTATTTTTAAGTGACCCATATCCTCCTATGGGGCCTCTCACCAATTCGGAAGTCTTTTGACCAGGACACATCTTTGATTTTTCTTGAACATCTTCTGGAGAATAAGTGCAATAGAGATAAGGCAGCTTCAGAAGAGTAGGACTTTTAACACCTTCCGAATTGAGGGTTTGAAGACGGGACACTAAGAATGAATTTTCAGGATCCTCACTTGCTCTTTATTCATTAAGGAGTTTACGTATAAGTAATTATATATAAATTTTAACGTTTCTTTTGCCCACTCTGAAGCCTTTTCTTCCCACTAAATGCAAGGATCCATGGGCCATATATGTTTGTAGTTGATTATTTATTTGCAATTTGTGTGATTTTAAATTTAGGGACAAAATGAAGTTTAAATGCTTAAAACTGAACTGAGAAATGGCTAAGAAATATTTCATTGATTTTAATCTTTTAAACATTTTTTAAAATATATGGATTAGCTAAATAATGTGTTACTCCACATTCTGTTTCCACCATTACTTCTGCCTGTTGGCAGTATGAAAATACTGTGAACATTTATAAAGTTAAATTCAGATCACTGTGCCTTTAGATAGGGTTTTAATGTTTTAGGATCTCATGTGTCAAAAACATAGAACTTTGTCTTAATCCTTTCCATTATTACAGTGGATTCTTATGGTCTCCAGTTCATATTTTCTTCTTAATTTTTGAAGTCTCTTAATCTTTTACTTCTCATTTTTACATGACTTTCAGATGCACTATTAATAATAGGCTAAGTGAGAAAGAAGCCTTTTAACCAGCTATTCTAGAGTGGAGGAATTTCAGGGGTGGTGACGGCAGCAGTGATTATAACTGTCCCGTAGCTTAATATCGTAGTGTGTCTGCTGCATTAAGCAAACAACCAAAAATACTTCCACATACACACGTGTGAAAGTCACCAGAAGGAAGCATGATCAAACCTACTAGGAAGGAAGGGGCGCCTGGGTGGCTCAGTGGATTAAAGCCTCTGCCTTCGGCTCAGGTCATGGTCCTGGGGTCCTGGGATCGAGGCCCACATTGGACTCTCCGCTCAACACGGAGTCTGCTTCTTCCTCTCTCTCTCCTCCTACTTGAGATCTCCGTCTGTCAAATAAATAAATAAAATCTTCAAAAAAAAAAAAAAACCTACTAGGAAGTAACCTTCTGATAGCAGTTATTAGTGTAGGATCAAACTGAGCAAAGGCTCTTCTACTCTGGGGACCTGTTAGTGAGTCTGAATCCAGAATGGTGTGCCCCAGTTATTGTTCATTAGAAGCATAATAGACAACCTTAGGATCCCCCTTTTCACTTCTGTACTTTTTTTGTATCTACTGTATACAAGCGGTCTTCGATTCTTGATCCCCAAAAAGGGTTTTGAGGGTTTTTTTCCTTTGCTTTTCTTCAGTGTTTTTAGGCATTTATTGGAAATAAATATCTACACATAATATTCAAAGTATGAATTATTACATATGTATATTATATATAAAACATTTTAATTTAGAAATAGTACTTTATCTCCATTTATTTCATGAATAAGTTTTATTCAGATCTTGAATAAATCTTATATCAGCACTTTTTTTTTCATCATTCCTACCACTTTCTGGGTCATCTAATAGATAATACTCCAGAACACAACATATACATACCTATCTAAGACTTTGTAATGCAGACCTTTAACATCATAGAGGAGTTCTTTATGAAGATTTCACTAAAAACTGAGGTCCAGGTAGCCATTGGTATGCCGTTAGGACAAGTGCATGTGTCTTAATTTGTCTTGTAACTGTGTTTTATGATCTTCAGGATGACTAAAGTGATCCTTAAAACACTTGTTAGTTAGCAGGAACATCCAGCACTAAAATGTTCTAAATATATTTGTGACCTCTTTATGCTTCCCAGACTAGCACCATTAGATAATACGCAACTAATATGTCCTCTCCAAACAATATTTTCTTGTTCAAAATGAAACAGCTCCTCATAATAGGAAGGAGTCTATACAGATTCAAATATAAAGCAACACCCTCTCTTCTGATGGATACTTTGGAGAAAACACTTGACTTATATTTAGGAATCGATATTACTTAGCTGTATTGTATATTGGAAACTCATTAAAAAAGCAATCATTCAATAAAGTTAACCCTTGAACAGCAGGAGGTCGAACTGCACAGTTTCACTTACATGTGAATTTTTTTCGATAAATACAGTACAGTAAATGTACTTTCTCTTGTGATTTTCTTAACATTTTCATTAGCCTACTTTATTATAAAAATGCAGTATATAATACATATACAAAATATGTATTAATCATCTATGTTATAGGTAAGGCTTCTGGTCAATAGTAGGTTGTTAGTAGTTAAGTTTTGGGGGACTCAAAAGATATGCATGGATTTTTGACTATGTGAGGGGTTGTTGCTTCTATCCACTACATTTTTCAAAGGACAACTGTACTTTTACTAATGATAAAGTATGTAACACTTCCTCCTTCTTATATAGTCACTTAATGTATGAACAGTGGCATTTCCTTTCATTACCTTTTTGTTCTCATTAATTTTCTTTGCTTAGATCCCTTTGATTTGAATCATAATCTTGGAGCTGGATTATCAAGGAAAAGTAAGTTGCTTTGTTTATAAATGTTATTGTGACCCCTTTTCCTTTTACTCCATCTAATTGAGCACTTATTCTTTCTTCTTAGTGACAAATTTTATAATGAAAGCATTCATTAATGGTAGAAGAGTATTTGGTATTCCAGTCAAAGGATTTCCGAAGGACTGCCCCTCAAAAATGGTAAGTGTCCGTTAGAAATACCAAAAATACTGGGACGCCTGGGTGGCTCAGTCGGCTCAGGTCGTGATCCCAGGGTCCTGGGATCGAGTCCCACATCTGGCTCCTAACTCAGCGGGTAGCCTGCTCCTCCCCCTGCTTGTTCTTTCCCTCTCTCTCTCTCTGACAAATAAATAATTAAAATCTTTTTTTTTTTAAAGGGAAGAAAAGAAATACCTAAAAACCAAAAAAGGTGCTTTATTAATTTGTACATATTACCCCAGCAATAAATACTCTGAAAGTCTGGTGAATCTAGCCAAGATAAACAATTGCAATACAAAGCAATTCCAAAAACATTTTTTTAAACATCTCAGTTCTGAGGCCATTTTTATCAGGAGAAAAGGGAGAAACAGCCAGAAGTGGAGTTTGGGTGGGAAGATTAGTCATTGTGGTGCTGTTGCTTTGCCTTGGTAACACATGTAGATGGCATCACTGTTCCTTGGGCATTTGGCTCCGTGCCAGTTTCTGCCAAGGCCAGCCTGCACGTGGCTAGGGGTCCTCCACTTTCCTCATAGGAAGTCTGGATTTTTCAGTTGGCTTGCAGAATAATACATCTCTTTATGGGCCTAAGAGAGAGACCACGCTCTCTGCTAGCAAGCTTACTGGTGTCCTGTAACCTAATACTCAAGATTTGTATGGAACTGGACTCATTAAAAACAAAACACAGTTGCACTATAAAAATACCCTTCAGTGAGAAAAAAGGGAGTTAGGAACTAGAGGATTTTCTGTTCAAGTTATTTTTTTCCAACATTAATTCTTTTTTTTTTTTTTTTTTTTTTTGGCAAGAGAGAGAGAGGGAGAGCGAGCACAAGCTGGGGGAAGGGGTAGAGGGAGAAGCAGACTCCCTGCTGAGTGGGGAGCCCAGTGTGGGACTCTATCCCAAGACCCTGGGATCATGACCTGAGCTGAAGGCAGACCCTCAACAGACTGAGCCACCCAGGCACCCTAATTTTTTTTTTTTTAAATAAAGACTTTTTAAATGAACCTTAAGTGCATTCGTGTATATTTAGCACTGGATCCCATCTGTGCATCTCCTTTTTGCTGGATATGCTATGGTTGTTTTCTACACCAAGGCTTCTGAATCTTATTCCTATAGAGCACCTTGCGGGTTTTGTTAAAATGCAGATTCTGATTCAGGAGATCAGGGTGGGGACCAAAACTTGCATTTCTTACAGACTCCCAGGTGATCCTGATACTTCTGGTCCTCACCTAAATTTCACTGGCAAGGAGGCTTCAGTCCAGACATTCTCTTTCCTTTCTTCTGATATTTTTCTCCAGAAGCCACAACAAACAAAGAACAGCACATAGCTTCTTTCTTTTTCTCTGTATGTTTAATACAAATCGTATTCCTCAGTTTATTGGATTTTAGCCTTTTCATTTTATGAGAAAGCGAAGCCTTTGTACCTGACCTCAGCTCCCCCAAGTCCTGGCGAAGCTGACTCATGGGTATGTGTGATTCTCTTGTGTAGAAATGTCCTGGAAAAACAGGCAGCCTTTGTGGTTAGGGTTAAACCATGGTGTGCATGATGAAAAAGAATAAACCAACATGAATTTAGGTAAAATTATCCTGAAGTAAACCTCTTAATGGTCTTCAATTTTGGAACTAAACAGTATAATAATCACTAAAAAGAAGGTCTCTGCTGATATCTAGTTAGTTTTTATGTTTTGATCTCACGTTAATAGTTCATACTTTTCTATACTTATGTTCTGTCAGGAGTACTTTTTTGATCCGGAAGTGCTAACTGAAGGAGAGCTGGCCCCAAATGATAGATGTTGCCGAATTTGTGGGAAAATTGGACACTTCATGAAGGACTGTCCAATGAGGAGAAAGTAAGTCAGTGTTCAAAAGGGGTGGTTTCATTTTTACTTTCCTATTGTACCAGTTTTTAAATGAGGTTCTATTGTAACAGAAAATAAACTTGTATTAAATCCAGCAGTTCTCAGATAAATGATTTTTCACAAAGAAAATGAACTGATTTAAAACATGCTTTTAAGCACAGATGACCAGATGTCCCTCGGGTGTACAGATAACAGTCTTCCAGGCCTGCTCCCCTTTCCTCATTTTAGTCACTGCCCCAGTCGCTTCTTAGCCATTTGGTCAGCAGCCTCTCCAACAGGGATGGCAGAAGAAATGAGGAAAGTAAAATGGGCTCTTCTGGACATCAGTTACACTTCCAGTGTACAGTAACAGGCTGTACCAGACTCATGTACAGCTTTTTGCCAGTTAGGACCCTTCACGTGTACGTGGTTCAACCCTTACTGATTGCTGTGCCGACCCCCTCACGTGGGTCAGGATACTTCTGGTGACGTTTGCAGGAGGTGGGGTAGTGTTGATTGCTTGCTTGGGACATACTGTTTTGGATGGTGTGTTGGTCTTAATCGGACAATAATACTCTCATTTAAAGACATGCTCTTAAACTAAGGCACCATCTGGAATTCGAGGCTCTTATTTAGTACTTTGGTTTTATATTCAAATAATAGTCACTGCTCATGTAGAGCAAGAAAGAAACATTCTTAACATTTTAAGAATATAAATCACCTTACAACCCTTGTAACCTTGTGAACTGAAAGTTCCACATCTCAAATTTCTCGTGCCTACTAAAAGAATGGGCCTCAGAGTCACAAGAAATCACCCCAAAGATCACTGGAGTTTCTTTACATCCATATCGTAGCAGGTACTGGGCCAAGGAGTGAGTTCTGCTAACTGCAAACACTGTTTTTATGGCACTAGAGTAGTTGTGAAAATCAAAAAAAGAAAAACTATACCATCGCCCTGAGGTTGCTTCCTGAAATAGGAGACAGACCGAAATGTGTTACATTCTTGTTTTTCCCCCTGATACCTTACGTCTCTGGTTATCTCCCAAACCTGGAGCACCCTTGATATCTTGTCAGGTTTCTGTTTAGATTTTTCCTACCCATGTTATATCATCTTCTAGAGTGAGGCGACGGCGTGATCAGGAAGATACCCTGAACCAAAGATATCCTGAGAACAAAGAGAAGAGAAGCAAAGAGGACAAAGAAATTCAGAACAAGTACACAGAGAGGGAGGTGTCGACAAAAGAAGATAAGCCCATGCAGTGCACACCTCAGAAAGCCAAGCCAGTAAGGGCAGCTGTCGACCTGGGCAGAGAGAAAATTCTCAGGCCTCCAGTGGAAAAATGGAAGAGACAGGATGACAAAGACTTAAGAGAAAAACGTTGTTTTATTTGTGGAAGAGAAGGGCACATTAAAAAGGAATGCCCACAATTTAAAGGCTCTCCAGGTATGGATCCCGGTCATACCTCAATGTTTGCACTCACATCTCAAGGGAAATCTCTTTTTTAGAGTAAACTCTTTAATTCTTTATTATTTTAGTTATATTTATTTCTTTAACAAATCAACTTACTGAAAAAGATTTTTAAGAAAGTGAACCCACCCTCTTTAAATTCAGAACCTCTTATTTGGCAATTTCATTGAGAGGCTTGTAAAAGTCATTTGTTTGTCTTTTCTAAGATTATCCATGAAAGGAAAATCCGGTCATCCCCAGTGCCTATAAAATATAGCCTATGTGACCAGAAAACAAGCTGCCACTTGAGCTTCACTTCTCATTACGTGCACTTTGGAAACTAAAGCACTGACTGGCCATGGGGGAGGCATAGCTAAGTTATCTCAGGACACTAGGCTGTGTATAGTGAGCCACTTGTACTTTCATTTAAATATGTACATGCACATGCCTAGAAGAGGGACCAGAAGGAACTCCATGACACAGCTGTTATGGTGGTTCCAACTGCAGAAGAGAATTACGGAGTACGTAATAGTAC
Source organism: Mellivora capensis (assembly GCA_004024625.1). Lineage (NCBI taxonomy): Eukaryota > Metazoa > Chordata > Mammalia > Carnivora > Mustelidae > Mellivora > Mellivora capensis. The sequence continues at coordinate 59,700 of PISX010006070.1, read as the reverse complement.
ATTATTAGTTTCCCGCAGTGAACGTGATTATTCTTACAATGAGGAAAAACACATTATCAGTCCGTAGTTGAATGTCATCCATACATCCCGTCCCTTTGAGTTCTTGGATCTGCATTGACCCTTTCTATTAAATGGGTGAAGTGTCCACTGCGGGCACCTTTTTAACAGACTGTTAAGCATGAAGGTACCTTCTGTGTGTATAAGTTAGAATTTACAAAGCAGTTTATACACTCTCACTTTGGTTCTCAGAATAAACCTGTGAGAGTGGATGGAATTTGATTGGCATAGAGAAGAAACCTGGGGAAGTCATTTTTTAGATTAAAGTAGTAACCTCTCCTGTTCCTGTCCTCAATTGTGTATGTGTATGGGCGGCATAAGAGAGCACTGATGACAGTTCCCTTAAAATGCTCTACTGTTCGTGTTCCTGGAACACTAATACCTCTCTTCCATTTTATTATATCATAGCAGCAATATAATGTGTCTCTTTTTTTAAAGACAAAAATTTTAGAGCACTTATTCTTATTTTTTTTAAATGGAGCTTTATATGGAATGAAGTATATTTTTAAATTATTTAATTATTCGTTTTAAAATAGGACTTCGGTGTTTATGGAAGATACAGCTTGTCCTACTTCTAAGGATCTCAGACAAATGTAAACTCCAACTTTTTTTACCCAGACATGGGACATAGACCAGATCTTTAATGATTATAAGAGGAATATATATTTAAGAGAATTTAAAATAATAGCCAGAGCTAACATTCACAGAGTGCTTCCTATGAGTCAGGCACTATTTTAAGTACTTTACGTGGGCAGTCTCATCTCATTTTCTCCCCAACCCCATGAGATGGTGGTATCAATAATCCCAGTTGACAGATGAGGAAACTGGAAATAGTATAGATCAGATACAATGAAGTTCTACCAAAGTTATTTTTGTAGACCCTTCTGAAACTGGTGGTCTGTGTTTACTATGTAGCACAAAGCACATTACCATCCTGTTGCTCTTGGCTACAGCACAGTGGTAAAGGGAAGCCCCAGCATTCCCCCAGCTTTGATGGATTTCTTCCTCCCAGCTGGTAGCAAGGTTTAAGTTGTCTACTAGTGAAGCTGTCAGAACAGAGCAGTGTTTCTGAAAGCCTGCAGGAGCAGGTGCAAATCAAGGAAAATCAGGGGTATCGTGGGGTGGGAGGCTAGTTATTACCAAACCGAAGGAAAAGCGCTAGTCTTGGATTCCTCAGAATGCAGTATTTACACACTAAATCAGGTAGTCACTGTATTCTAAAAGTAAAATAGGAGGAATGGGGCTAAGGTATGGGACGTTTCCTCCCATAGCTGCTCGAAGTACTCAGTTGCTTCTTCCTATTGGAAAATTATGCTGCCTCCTCTCATGTCTTCAAATATGTTATTGTTCACACAAGATACTGAGTGGAGCTTCTGTCCTGTCCACAGAAAATCGTTCTGTGGAAGTTTGAAAACAGGGATGCTGCTTTCATTTTAAAGTGAGAACAAAATGCTCATTTTTTTCTCAGGTGTGTCTAAATCAGATTGTGTATTCGGATCCCCTTCTTCACCTAGCCCCTTGAGACCAACTGGCACATTTGCTCAGGTAAACCTAGCTCACACCTGAGCAGGAAGCCCCTGGGTCTCCTGTCTGTTGAGCGAACACTTACTGAGTGCGAGCAGCTCTGTGCCAGGCCCTCAGCAAGGTGCCGGGCAGCCGCTGGCCCTGCCCTCCTTCCGCTGGCTAACCCTCCTGGCTCCTGTCTTTGGCCCTGGTGCAGCGTCGTGGGGTGCAGCTTGCTGAGCTCCGGTTGGCTCCGGATGGCGGGGCGTGCTTTGAGGATTCCCGAGTCTCTGTCTTGCTTTTCAATTAACTTGCAAAGTTGTGCCTTCCACATGCCTAATTTCGGCCCTCCTTGGAAATGGTTACGGTTTTAAGGCTGTTTTCAGATGCTCTTCCTTTCGACTTTGTAAACCAGTCTATTTCATTTTTTAGGCAGTGCTTTTACATGAAGACAAAAAGAAACAAAAAACAACTGTATTTTTGAGTCCCCAGTCAGGTATGTGGGTTTTAAAAAAACAAATGTGTGTTCTTTTATTTACTGCATAGCTTACCACATGCCTTTTGAGATGCTTCCTTTGAGTAAGTGGTTTTAACAGGGACTGGACATCAGAATCACTCAGGGAACTCTTAAAAATACGGTTGCCCTGTCCCCACCTTTACCTCCTAAATCTGATTCTGAGTGGATAGGCTTAGACCTGCATATCTTTTAAGTGTTCTAAGGTGATTCCTATACCATTCCTGAGCAGGAACCGTAGTCTTTAATTCTTTGTTCCTCTTTCACACTTTTTCTTTCTGCTTTGAAGTTGCCACCGTCTTGTCAGCAGTGTCCCCTCCTCCTGAGACTACGTACTGTGCCCAGAGTAAGGGAAGAAAGTAATTGTTGGCCTGAACTCCGCTCTCTCGCTCTCTCACTATGTCATTTATTCCTTCTTTCCACAAGTACTTATTAAGCCATTTTCCCTCCCTCCCCTCCCCTGCCCAGCCCCAAGTGCAGGGTACGAGCCTTAACACGGGTGATACAGCAGGGAACCAGCAAAGTCCTTGCTCTCGTTCACTCTGTATTCTTGTCAGAAGAGATAGTATTTCTGATGGCAACAGGTGCTGAGAAATACAAAGCAGGAAAAGGGAATGCTGGATAGGGAGGTGGCCATTCTGTTAAGTAACATTTATGCAAGGAATCAAATGAAGGAAGGGGCCAGGCAGGGAAAGTTGGAGATAGACCATTAAAATAGAACCGAAAACCACCGTTGTCCCTCGGTGTCACTGAGTGGCAAGTGCAGGGAGGGGGGTGGTAGGAGGTCAGGTCAGGGTGGGTGGGCATGGATCATGAGGCGCCTTGAGCACTGGCCAGATTGGATTTCTTTCTGTCTGTGAGATGGACAGCTGTTGGAGGGCTTGGAACAAAGGAAGTTTAATCTGAATTCTGTTGTGGAAGGTTCCTTACGGCTGCTGTGAGGAGGTGAGGGTCACAGCGGGCCCATGAGGAGGCTTCTGCTAGAGCTCAGGGGAGAAATGGTGCTGGCTTACTCTCAGATGGGAGCAGAGGGCAACGTGAGGACTGGTTGTGTTCTGGATATTTGGCACCAGCGTGGGTTGTCACTGGATTAGATGGTGACATAGGACAAAAAGTAGACCCGAGATGACACTACAAGTTTAGGCCTGAGCAACTGGAAGAATGGCAGTGGAATTTCCTGTGCTGAGAAGGACTCAGGAAGAGCAGATTTCAGGAAGAAAGAGACTCCAGTTGTAGCCATGTCAATTTGGGAGACCACTAGATGTCTGGGTACAGATGCCAGGTAGCCAGTGGGATGGACGAGCAAGGTGTTCAGAGCAGAGGGCCAGGCTGAAGATCGAGACTTGAGTATTTTCAGTGTAGAGATAGCGTTTGAAGGCCTGGGTAGGAATGAGATCACCTAGGAAATAATGCAGAAAGAAAAGAGAACATTTAAAGGCTCAAAATAAAGCAGACAGACAGAAGATGGTCTGTGAGGGAGCAGAGCAGCAGAAGAGCTGGCTCCTGGAGTAGGAGCTGGCTGGGAGGACAAAGGGCCTCAGAGAGGGCTTGACCATTCTTGGGCTTCGCTGCTGCAAATTCGGGTGTGGTATGGATGGCGCTGTAAGCATTGCATTGGGCAGTGCTCACGTCATTAGTGACTGGAAAGAGCCATCCCTCTGGCGTGGAGAGGACAGAAACCTGACTGCAGGGGTTTCTGGTGAGAAGTGCTGGAAGAGGCACTGTGGGCAACCGAGCCTCACACCATCCCTGCCTGGCCCACAGGCCTGTGGACAGATGCCCAGAGGGAGGCAAAACTGGGAGGCTCTCCCTTTCTCCAGTGTTTCAAGAATGTGAGTTGGGAAGGGAAACTTGAGAGGGAAAAGGAAAAACAAAGTAACTGAGCAACTTTTTCAGCTTTTTTTAGTAAGAAAGGATGAAACTATATAAACTCTGTAACAAATATTCTGAGTTCTGGCCTGTAAACACCCTTAGTAACTTTGCTTAGTTTCTCTCTCTCTGTCTCTCTTATCTTATTCAATAAAGTAGGGTTAAAGTAAGGAAATTATATAAGCAAATAGAGCATGTGTCGTTTTTTTAACTTGATTGTAAAGTTTACGAGAAAAGTTTCTGAAATTTTAAAACTCCGTTGACAGAACCTGACATTTTTGTATGTAGTGTAAAACAACCCACATATTTTATGATCAGCTTTTACCTATTGTACGTTATTGCTGATATGCAAACATCGTTTGTTTTTAGCTTGAAGAGATGCTGTGTTTGTTAGAATGTGAAGAGACGAAGCTGTCTCTGCCATCGGTTACCAGGAAATAGCACTCCCCGCCCCTGGGCAGCCTTGTAGACCCCACAGGAGAGAGAGGCTTCCCTGCTTTCACCAGCACAGTCTGAGAGAAGCCAGGGTGCAGTGGTCTCACCCTGGGAAAGCTCTGAGAGCTCCCGGCAAGGGATGTTTGGTTGTCTCTACTCTGAATGTCGTTCACAAGAGAAAAATAAATGGAATTGTTAAATTATGTAGCTACTTCCGTTTCTGTCCGTCTGGGGATGAAGTATCTCAACTATATATAGTAATCTAAACAGGAATAGGCACTTATTTTTAAGCTATGTGAATTCCAGGGATTTTTTTTTTTTTAATGATTGGAGAAAACATTTAAAGTGGCATCAGATCACGTAACAATTCCAATTTGTGATGCATGGGCACTGGGTTGGTATAGAGTGATGTCAGATGGTTCAAGGAGAAAGAGCCAGAAATCTTTAGAAAAGTACTGCCCTTACCTAAAAAGGGAACAGTGGATATAAAGGTAAAGACGAAGGAGGCTCTGTGAGAAAATGCAGGAGCATCTGTTTCCTAGGAAGATTTTGCCATTGTTTTCAGTAGAATGCATGAACGGATATAAAAACAAGAAACATTCTAGTGGGAAAACACCCCAAATTGAATAGAAGTGAAGTGGGCATGGGGCCCTGTTGTGAGACGAGAGGAGGAGGCTGACACCCTCTGCCTCTGAAAGCCAAGTGCGGGAAACGGACTCTCCATGGCAGTGTGTGCGGTTGCTTCCCATAGATCCTCTGAGAGTTTCAGGGTCACAGAGTTACCATATGTAAACAAGCCAAAAGAGTGTTATTTTTACAAGCCTCAGGCTTGAACAGATATTTCCAGAGCATTACACAGGGAAAATAGGGATCCTTGCTTTGTCGAGATGTTGCTTTTGCCAAGGGTAGGATGTGGAAGAACATGGCCTCTGCCATCAAATTGTAGGATATGATTTCTAACTTTGTGATCTTGAAAAACCTGCTTACACTCCGCTTGACTCAGTTTCCTCATCTGTTACAAAGGGATAATAATAGCTGGCTTACAGGGATGTTGAGAAATCCACGTAAAAGCACTTAGAACAGCACCTGCGTGTAGCCGCAGAACAGAGGTTTGTAGGAGTGCTGACACACTGATGCTCCCACACAGTGTCCGTCGGCGTGGCTCCTGCTAAAGGCTTTACACGTCTTGAAAGTAGAAATTTATTATAATTTTCTGAATTTGTTTGTCAGTGGGAGAAGAATACAGATGTTGGACATCTGGACATAATACCTGGGCATGGCATGACCAATTGGCTGTAAGGATTTCTGTAATTGTCTTCCGCGTCAGAGACTTACATATTTATAAATATTTTCAGCAACTGTAAAGCTTAAATGTTGAATTGACTACAGAAGAAAAATTATTACAATAAACATACCTAACTTTATACCAGAAAAAAAAAAAAGAAAACATTTATGGGTGGTTAAAATCTATCTTAATTAAACTCCTCAGTCAACAACTGTTTAGACTTGTCAGATTTATCCACAATAAATTCACCCATTGTCTATATTATAAATCTGAAATATGTCTCAACTGTCAGTAGTGTTAAAATTTCCCCAGAGCTCTTTTTTCCCACAGTACTAAATATGTGACACACAGGTGGTTTCCCTTTGATAGGACGGCCCCTGTTCTCTCCAGTAGCCATATTGACCTCAGGCAAGAGACCTGCTTTCTCTGAGCTCCAGATGTCTCATCTAGAGAAGGGCTGTAGCCCCATTTATCTTACCAGATCCCGAGGTTAAAGCACCCAGCCCCTAAAAAGCCAAGTTCTCTTTCCTGATACTTCTTGTTCCATTCCTTTCTCCTGGGTTGCATATAGTCCTTAACTCCCAAATAAGAGAGTAATTAATAGAAGATTCCATGAATTTCCTCGTTTTTCATTGTGACTCCCCTCCCTCTTATACATACTGCTGACACAGTGCCTTAGATGTTCAGTGAGTTTTACTGATAGAGATGTATTCATTTTGAAAGAATAAAGAGACTAAGCAGGAGAAGGGCCAAGAACAAGAGCTTTCAAGTCAGACATACGTGAGTTTGAAATACAGCCCAACTATCTGCTGGCTTTTCAGCCTCTGTCAAGTTACCGGACATCTTTGTACCTCAGTTTTCTTATCAATAAATTGGGGCTGACACCTCACAGGTGTAAGGTGTAAGGATTGTAAGGATTAATTTTCTATACATAAAGCTCTTTTCACAGCATCTGGCAAGTAATATCCCTCAGAAGTTATCACTGCCTTGTTATGGGTGTAAACAGTTTCCTGCCTCGCTGTTACTTCCCTCTTCTAATAGGACACATATATCATGGACATTAGAACCATAGTCAGCTGGTTTTTCTGCATAAGTGAATTACTCTGGTTTACATAATAACAATTTATTCAGAATGAGACTCTCAAAAAAACTAACATTTCTCTATTCCTTACACCTCCCCCTTTTTGCAAAGAAGGTTATGTTTCCAAAAGAACTACGTCTGTCTCTTCATTTATTTTTTATTTTATTTTTTTTATTTTATTTATTTGTCAGAGAGAGAGGGAGAGAGAGAGTGAGCACAGACAGAGTGGCAGGCAGAGGCAGAGGGAGAAGCAGGCTCCCTGCCGAGCAAGGAGCCTGATGTGGGAACCCAGGATGCTGGGATCATGACCTGAGCCAAAGGCAGCTGCTTAACCAACTGAGCCACCCAGGCGTCCCATATGATAGTAAATTTAAAAAACAGAAACAGGGATGCCTTGTTGGCTCAGTTGGTAGAACATGCAGCTCTTGATCTTAGGGTTGTGAGTTCAAGCCTCGTGTTGAGTGTAAAGATTACTTAAAATCTTGAGTAAAATAAAATAACAGAAGTATCTTTGTAAACAATATAGGGACACCTTGTTATCAGTGAGTAGAGATCATTCTTGTTGATAGCCTTCTCGATATTCCAGTATGTGAACATGCCATTATTTATTTAATTATTCCTTATTAATGGACTAGCTGCTTTCAAATATTTGGTACATCAGTGTCCTCCAAAACTTTTTTTGCTCTCATATTCTTCCCTCAAAATGTAGAAAGCTCATATATCTTATATATTTTTAAGTTGATATCTAAAATTTTCATCAAAATTGCAAAGCATATAATTCCTGAGGTTTTTTTTTTTAAAGATTTTATTTATTCATTTGACAGACAGAGATCACAAGTAGGCAGAGAGGCAGGCAGAGAGAGAGGAGGAAGCAGGCTCCCTGCTGAGCAGAGAGCCCGATGCGGGACTCGATCCCAGGACCCTGAGATCATGACCTGAGCCGAAGGCAGCAGCTTAACCCACTGAGCCACCCAGGCGCCCCAATTCCTGAGGTTTTTAAAAAAATAAATGTTGAAATTTTAAAATAAAACTTATCAATTAGCCTTAAATGTATCAAATGAAATTAATATATCACTGCTTTTTCATACACGCTACCATACATTTACAGCTCCTTAACAGGCAGAAATTTTACATCATTTTACTTTCCTCCTTGAATTCCTTTGTTTTACTTCCATCTTAAGGTAGTATATTTTTTAGCATATATATTTCAAGCATTTTAGGGGCACCTGGGTGGCTCAGTGGGTAGAGTGTGCAACTCTTGATATCAAGGTTGTAAGTTCGAGACCCACTTTGGGTGTAGAGATTACTTAAAAACAAAATCTTAAAAAAACAAGAAGATTCAAATTCAAGCATATTATTGATCAGCCTATCCTCCTTATCTGTAATAATAATATTTATTGAAATTGGATTTTTTAAGCTTTTTATCAAAATGTAAAAATTTCTTCTAAATTGAGTTTTTGCATTAGAATATATAATTGATCAAAACAAATGTTACAATTTTTTATTAAAAATTAGTGAAAAAGATTTTTCTATTTATGTTTACATACTGAAAGTGACTGCCATTTAATGAGATAGATGGGATTTTTCTCCATACAATCAAGTATTTTTGGATCAATACTACAGGAATGAAACAGTGTTCCTCATCATTTCTATCCCAAATCTTTTTTGTTTTAATAGTTGGTAAACATCAAGAAACCCCAGTAGTCTTTACGATAGGGTATTAAAAGTAATAGACATGCTTTCTTTGAGAATGGAAGATGTATTACAACAGTGTCATTCAGTTATTGCCATTCCTTTTTAAACGAAATGACCAAAAATCACATAGTAATGTATCATTAAGAATTATTTGCTATGAACATCACCTATCAGTGTAATTTCACAAAAGCTAAAAATTTGGAATTTTTGTTAGAGGCCTTCACACTTATCACAGATAACCAGCGTTTCTTTTCCTTCCTGCCTCCTTGGGTTTTTTCCCAAGGCCATGTACCACATTAAGATTTGGATGAGGAGGAGACATGCCTCTCTTTTTATAAAGTAGGAGGACTGTGAAAGGAAGACTGGTGTGCCTTCTGAGAACCAGCCCAAAACCTTGGCCACAGAGGCATTCTCAGAAAGAATCCAGTAGACATGAGGCACCCCAGTCAAGCCCCGTAAAGCCCCCTGCCCACTCATCCTGTTCAGTTGGCTCAGGGATTACATGTACCCAGGTTTGAAGACCACTGTTTACATCAACCACCAGGCAATATTTGCCTAGTTACTGCCTCAGGATAAATTCCTAGTCAGCAGAATGATAGATTAAAAAAGGGCACACCTTCTCACAATGATGCCAGCAATGCCAAAAGGGGATTTCTGGCCACCCAGAGAGTCTCTGACTGCCTGTTTCCCAGACCCTCACTTCATGGGAGTAGTCTTTTGCCCATCGGCTTGTATTCTCCGTTGAAGTCTCCTGCTTTTCACATGTTTTCATCTGTATTTCTTCATGTTTCTATCTTTGTATTTTTTAACTAGGGTAATCATCTCTGTTTTTTAGCTTTAGTTTCCACATAGAAATCCATTTGTCCTTTAGCAAACGTGTTCTGTCCTTCCCCACCACCACTCCAATTTATTAATCTTTCAGTCTCATTTATGATTTGTTTTGCCATATAGTTTGTCGCTTGCTTGTTTTAGTCGTTTCATCTAGCCAATTTTTAGGTGATTTCAAGTCTTGCTTCTAGAGTTTTATAAATTTCATGTTCTTCCCTCAGAGTACATAAAAGTTCATGTTTTATTTCTAGTGTGTTTACTTTTTAACATGCACATTTTTATATGAAATTTCTTCAGGTATGATTTGTTTTTTTATACAGGCCATGTAGTAATCAGACTATTAGCACTATTCTTAGAAAAGGGTGGTTTCCTAACATGTTGGGAAAAATACAAGGATACAAATATAACTCATCTACTAGAGAACTGACCTTATTTTTTTTCCTTATTTTCTTCTCAATCTTTTTTTTCAATAAAAGATCATTAAGATGGTCGAAGTCCGCTTTGACCACCATCCCAGACCCATTCCATCCTTCGTGGCCCCTCCACCCCAGAAGCATCTATTATTAGGAGTTCAGATGTTCTTCCAGTTCTTTTTTTTTAAACTTACATATGTACCCTTTAACATACATATCATTGGTGAATTTTTTAATTTAAATGATGCATCATACTGTATAATAAGAATGTTTTACACCCTGCTTTTTCATATCTATTTAATGATTTTGAAATTTATATAGATCACTATATATATAGACTTAGTTGTATTTCTTTCCAGTATTCTATCTATGAATACAGAACATACTATCCATTACGTAGCACATGAGTGCAGCGTTGGTGGTATAGTGGTGAGCATAGCTGCCTTCCATTACGTAGCACATGAGCATTTAGATTGCATTTGGTTTTCTGCTCTTATAAACAGTGCTGTACTGAACATTCTCATCTGATGCTCCTTGAAGCATGTATGAGAGGTTTTATCATTTGTGTATCTATAAGTCAAACTCTGTTAAGTCATAGTGTATGTGCATTTTCAACTTAGGTTATCAAGTGATTGGTTGAAATAATTGCCACTCCCAACAGCAGTGTTTATTTTTGCAAATTTGATGGGTGAAAAATACCCTGGTGTTCTAATGTATATTTTCTTGACTCTGGTGATACTGTTATATGTTTATTAGCCAATTGAAGTTACTCTTCCGTGAATTTCCTGTTCATATCATTTGCCCATTTTGTGTTTGTTACCAGTTGGAGTTCTGTAAAATCCCTATACCTATCGTTTGCCTATTTTCCTGTTGCATTTTCATTTCCTTATTAATTTATAAGTATTCTTCATTTATTCTGAATACTACTCCTTTATTATATACATTCCAGATCTTCCTCCAGCATATCTTGTGTTTCAACTTGTGTCTGTTGCCACTCCAAAGTTCTAAATTTTGAGGTAATCGGTGATGGATTTTCCATGGTTAGTTTTCATGGTCATGTCACTCAGTGATTTTAGGGTCATCGTTAATAAATTGTTCCCTGAGTTCATAAAGGTATCCATCTATAGTTTCTTCTAACAGCTTTAAAACTTTTATTTTTTTCTGGTTAGATCTTGAACCTCTATGAATTGTGTGTAAAATTCAAGGTGTAGTGATCTAAACTTTTTGTCCCTGGAATGCTAAGTCTATCCTCAATACTTCGGGCAGTTCAGAATATCAAAGATTTGTTGCCTATAGACCATTTGAGGCTCTAGAGTATAAATACCATGGGAGAGTGCTGTGCTCCTTCCTGGTATCAGTCATTTTTCACTATGCATTGACTATCTAGATGCTCTGCTTTGAAAAGTTTGCTTCTGGGGGTGGGGGGCATACGTTTCTATTTACATACTTAATATGTTTGCTTTAGTAAATGTAGATAGTTAAGCAAAAATGAATAAAATAAAAGCCATTTATACTTCATTCTAGAGCATAACTACTATTTAGGTTTGGGAAATAAAGTCTTCCCATCTTTTCACATCAATGTACTAATAATGGCTAACATTTATTGAGTACTTTTTTATGTACCAGCTACTGTTCAGTTGCTTTACCTGTATCAGTTTATTTAATCTTCAGAATAATTCCAAGGGGATAGGTTTAATAGCTCACATATTTTCAGATAAGGACAATGAGGCACCAAACATTGGATTGATAGGATTTTTCATTTGTTTTTAATTTTTAGTGTTTTGGTTTTTTTTAAACTGTTTTTCAACGCAGGGCTTGAATCCACAACCCTGAGGTCAAGGCCTAAGCTGAAATCAAGAGTCTGAGGCTTAACCAACTGAGCCACCCAGGCGCCCCTTTAATTTTTAGTTTCTATGAAAATACTATTCATGTGGTTTTATAACCTACTTTTTGTATTAGTAATTATTCTTCTATGCAAATCTAGTATTCTGTTGTGTCTATTATATACTTAGTCATTCATATCACAAATTTTGAACATTTAAATTATTTGCATACCTCAGTTATGATAAGATTTCTATGACTATTCATTTAGCAAAATTCCAACCTACCTCTCTGTCCTTCTGACCTTCCTTCAACTTGATGATCAAAAATTGTTTTAAGTTGCATTTCTTTGATTACTCATTGATACTAAATTTTTTTTATATATACTCATATGCTTTATTTTCCCCTTCCGTATGTCACTTTTTCTTTCCCCAGCTGTATGTCGGTGTTCATCTTTTCCCTATTGACTTGCTTTAGTACTAAGCACAGCAAGTCTTTCTCATAGAGCAAGGTGGTGTGCTTAGGAAATTTCCCCACCCCAAGATTATATAAATAATCATTACTTCTTATACTTTGGCGCTTTTATATTTAATTCTATAATTCATTTGGAATTGGATGAAGAGGAAGGGTATGTTGAAAGAAAAGAAAGAGGGGCGCCTGGGTGGCTCAGTGGGTTAAAGCCTCTGCCTTCAGCTCAGGTCATGATCCCAGGGTCTTGGGATGGAGCCCAGCGGCGGGCTCTCTGCTCAGCAGGGAGCCTGCTTCCTTCTCTCTCTGCCTGCCTCTCTGCCTACTTGTGATCTCTGTCTGTCAAATAAATAAATAAAATCTTAAAAAAAAAAAAAAGAAAAAAGAAAGAAAACTAATGCTCCTCTCCCTCCCAAAATGACTTATTGGACACAGTACCAGCTATTGAACAACCCACTTTACCTCATTGGTTAGAAACGCAACCTTTGTTATATACTACTTTCTGAAACATAATTAAGAATTTCTAAGTTTTTTTTCATTGATCTATTTGTTTATACTCCAGAACAAAACTTATTAAGTCTTCTGTAGTATGGCTTTAATTAGTAATCCACATTTCTGTCCTTTACCTGTAAATATAATAAATTTCCTTTTTTCTTTTGTATCAATAAGGTATTGCTAGAATGTCACCATTCACAGGTTCATATCTGCAAAGTAATGATGCAAGATATTTATTTTTAGCCAAAGAATTTGTTGCAATCTGTCCTATGTGGTTGTAAGTGAAGACACTGATGTATGCAAAGCAGAGGTTTCAAAAAGTCCACCTGGCCCTCTGCACCAACATGGAAACAGTGATAAGAATGATGTCACTCTAGCAACCTGCCCGCATTTAGAAAGAATTTTGACTAGGTTTGTGTTTAATAGATTATGTTCCTTACATACTTTTTTTATATCTAGCCTTGCTTACTCAATTCAAAATAAGTGGCCAGTACCAGTGTGAAAAGTTTCTGTAAATAAGTAATAGTAAGAAGTAATTTTATGGCTTTTGTGATAAAGTGAGGCTTGTTTTATTTATGTTGGGTTTTGTTTTTTCCCCCCCTCTAGGTAGCCTTTCCAGTAAATATATGACTCAGGGAAAAGCCTCAGCGAAGAGGACCCAGCAGGAATCATGAGGGAAGGAAAAAATGCAGCACTCTAAATGGCCACTCAGGCGTTCCCATTCACTTTGAAATTAGGTTCATTTCACAGGACATAGCAGCCTAGATCAGGCTTCAACTTAACATTTAAGGGAAATGTCAGATTTTTTTTAACTTAATGAAATTGTTAATGAGGAAAAAAATTTAGTACAGTCTCACGTACCACAAATCCCCATAGATGTAAGGATTTTAAGAGAAAGCCATGATGTACGTATTTAAGCCAGGTTTGGGGGGGGGGGTTGGTTTTGTTTTTTTTTTAGGCCAGGTTTAAAAAAAAAAAAGTATAACTGTGGGCCAGTATTCAGTGAATACAATTTCATGGTTTTTAATTCTTTCAAAGCACACTGAAAGTGATGTGCTGATACACCCAGAGTAAATTAACCCTTTTTTTCACCTACAAATCCCTTTTTTGTTTTGAAGAAGGGAAATTATATTTATTGTTTACTGAATCCTTGTGTGAAAGCATATCAAATATGTGTGAACTGCTACTACTGTATTTACAATTTACAAACCATATTTTATTGATATTTGTAGAAGTGACAATGTGAACACGAGCACTTATTTACGCGAGCCTTCCGTGGGTCAAGCAACACCACTGAGGGGGCTCTGGGGTTTTTTCTCTAATTTTAAGTAAGTTGACATAGAATTACTGTGCTCATAAAAAAAAAAAAAAATGAAATAAGGAAAACAAGGAGTCCTGTTTGCTGCTAAAAACATTTTCAAAGGAAAAATGACAAAACAAGTGCTTTTTACTTTTTATGATACTCAGAAATTAGGGTGGAGAACTTTTAAAAATCCCTGAGGATTAAAGAGGCCATCTCTGCCAATCACAAGTTTGGTTGGTTTCATTCTGGGTCTGACTGGAGCCCCCCCCCCCCCCCCCCCGCCCCGGAACTGTTTCTCTAACTCCACAAGCCCTCCAGAAGTAGAATGTGGTCAGAACAATGCCTCGGTTTATTTATCATTTTGAAATAAAACCAGAATTTCAACCTGTAATTTTATCCACATTACTTTCTAGCAAGAGTCCTAAATTTCATGAGGAAACCAGATGAAGGAGTGAGGACAGTATAAATCTGCTCCTCTTTATCTCGTGCTCCCTCTACTTTATCTCGTGCTCTAGCAGTCTGCTGTTCGTTGACCCCACTGTGTGCCTAGCACTGGGAATGCCCACAGGAGAGGCACAGGCTTGGTGGGATGAAGACAGAGGACGATGGAGAGAGTGTGTGTTGGGCAAGAGTTCCTGGCTAGGAGAGAGCTCAGAAAATAGCACCTGTGAGCCCTTCTTTTCACCTACTTGAAGACATACTCCAGTTAAAGAAGAATCCTATCAAAATTACCTACAGAATTTGGGAAGCTGTGGTAGAAGGGTTTAGTGATTATTCCTTACTCAGTTTGGACAAACCCAAACACCTGAATTAACCGCACGAATTACCTACCCAGGGCAGAAGCTGCTCTTCTGATTTCTCTTGCCTTCAGCATGAAAATGAGCTTGACTGGGCACACAATTCTTGTCACACTTTGAAAAGCTATTAATGCTGTCTTCTGGCATGATAGCAGAAATTGGAGGCCAGCCTAATTTTTGTTCCCTTGTAGATTTTATTTTTCTGCTTGGATACTTCAATAGAGGTATCCCTGTAAGTTTTGTGTCCATGACTTTTCTCTAAAACAGAAGCAAATCCCATGTATCTCCCTAGCCCAGTTTGGTTTTTTGGTTGTTGGTTTTTTTCAACTTGAAAAGTATGTTAATTTTTTTTTTTCCTCAAAAATACTTTTGTCTTTTTTCAGTATTTCTCTGTCATCTTTTTCCTTCATCCTAGGAGAACTCAAATTTAATCTCCTCATGACTGGCTGGATTTTTTATGTCATTTTGCTGTTTTCTGTCTCACATGAATTTCATCATTTCACTTCTAATCCTCCTCAATGTACCTCAGCCACTTTCCCTTTTCCTCTCATTCAAGTTTATTCTTATTATTTTCCTTTTCATGGAAACCACGTTTCCTTATATCCTTTTAAGAATGTTAAAAAGCTTCCTACATTTTTAGTTCCTGGGTAAATTTCAGTCCCTCACACTGATCAATGGGACAGTGACCAGTGTTTGCCAGACCTGAAGAATGGATGACCCTTGACTTGGGCGCTGGTCACAGCCCCTTCTCAGCGCCCCAGCCAGGGACAGGTGCATCTGCTCCATGCTGAGGCCAGTTCCTAGTTATCGTTCAGATGCAGCTGGCCTGTCCCTCCGCAAGCTCCACAAAAGCTCCACTAGCACAATTTCCTTTCCTCTTTCTCTCAGGAACACATAAGAAAATGAAATCTATTCTTACAGCCCCATCTACTCTAATCCCTTGCTCAGTGTGTACAGTAATCAGCGGAGTGCACGCTTAGAGATGTCACTAAAATGTTCTGACGTAACTTCAGTTTACTTTTCATTTTCAAATGTGTTTCCCAAATGATTCTACTTGAAAAAAATCTTTCCTGAGTGGAAAAAAAATCCTGGGTAAATAGGGTTCATAGTGTTACAGGCAAAAAAAAAAAAAAAGTTCAGATTCAGATGTTCACAGAATTCTACAAACTCCCATAAAATTGTAAAGATGTACTCAGTACTTTTTTCTTTGAAAATAGGCATGTTTAGACAACAGCAGTCAATTTAGCAGTCTTCCCTGGGTGGAATTCTAGGCTTAATTAGGGTCTCTGGCTTTGCCAATTTTCCAGCTGAGAGTGTGGCAATCCTCCTAACCTCATGGCAGTTCAGTTTCCATCCCTATAAAATGGAAGTCACACCTGCCCTTTCACAGAGTATCGAGGATCAAGTGAGGTCTTAACTAGGAAAAACACTTAAATGTCTAAAACCCTGAAACTAAGGCCCAAAGTGCAATGTTGAACATTTCCCTATTTTAAGTTTTTAACCTATTGGTGGAAATCTAAATGTGGTTACAGCTTGCCAACTCCCTCAACAGTTACCACACCCACCTCATGACACCCTAGGACAGCTGCTGCCCTGAGATAAGGGAGCCCACATATTTCTTAAATAGTCACAAAAACCTCCTAAGGCCAGTTTATCTCAGGGGCCTGCACCAGTTTCTAATAACATTAGGTATGCCTGACCCACCAATAAGTAATTATGTGACTTACCACTCACATGCAAAACAGCCAACCAAATTAAAAACTGAGTAGTGTGTATTAAATAGATGAAAGAATTAAGCATACATGGGAGATCCTGAATCAAAATTTAGGATTAGATTTTTTAAATGCACTTCTTTTCTAATTCACTATACTAAAAGGCCAGAGTTTATGCATCCCTTTTAAACTAGTCGTCCCAATGTTCCTGCCCTATCTAGCCTAAAATTGTGAGGCTATGAGAAAGTGTGCCCAAGGGTGCTCTTGAAATCTATAAAGTGCTACACAATTACATAACAATATTTCAACAATTAAGAACCATACATGGCATCTTTTTTTTTTTTTTTTACATTTTATTAACACTATTTCTTAGAACAGTTTCAGGTTCAGAACAAAACTGAATGGAAAGTGCAGAGTTTATGTATACTCTTGCCCCAACACAAGTCCAAATCCTCCACTATCCACATCCCGCATCAGCGTGGGGTATTTTTTTTTTTCAACTGATGAACCTATGTGGACAGAACATTATCCCCAAGTTACATTGTTTACATTAGGATTCATTCTTAGTGTGATATGTTCTGAACAACTAGCAACAGTTTATTGAGTTGCTGGTACTTAGCTACTTGCCATACACTCCTCCAAGGGCCTTTCATTTAATGTTCACAGTGTCTGTAGGAGGAAGGGCATCAGAAGTAAAACACATTGTGCCAAATCAGCCAGCTAGTCCGATGAAGCCAAGACAAACCCACCATACTACCACCACTAATCTCACCGTGCCTTTTGTGTTAAGCCGGGTTTAGAGGCAAAAACAACCATTCTCTTACTGTCATGCAGTTATATTTCAGTAGTAGGGAGAGCGAATTACTTAGGGGAATTTTGAACTCTCCAATCCTGAAGCAGATGAAAGGAACTGGGCTCTAAAACACACTTCGCTGATTAGTTCTTTCCACATTGAAACACTGAGCAGAGTCCATCCTCCCCAGGACCGCCCCACCGGCCCTCCTTTTCCCTTCACCTCTAGCACCGCCACGAGAAATGCCACCTAGGAGAAAAGCCACCTATCCGGAGGTTGCCCTCCCGAGCGCTAACCCCACTGGACTTCTGTCCTCCCAGGATCGCTCATTCTTTCCTGGACTCTCCGTTTACCAGGCTTAGGTGTATTTCAATTAACAAGCAGAATTATAAGGCAGAAGCCCCTGACGGAGCTGCCCAATCAGCCCCGAAAGGGAAAGTTGTATTAGCACCAACCTCCAACAGCCCTTCAAGTCAGCACGCGGTGAGGGGAGGACGAGTAGGGGTGTGTTTGGGTGGTTTATTTCACCACTCTGCGGTAAGTCTATGCTCCGAAGAAGCGCCTAGCTCGACCAGAAAGGAAGACGAGTATGTGTGCCTAGGCCTCGGAACCCTTCTCCTTTGGAGAACACCAGCTCTGGTGCTCAGCGTTCCTAAGCAGTGACGCCGCACCTTTCCCAGGGACAGGTCGGGGAGCGACAAGCCTCCAGAGTCAACAAGTCAGCAGTCACTCCGCGTGCCCAAACCTCACTCCCCACGACGCGCCTAAGCAGTCCCCGGAAGACGACCTTACACCCCCACGCACCGCAGCCTCGGGCTAGTGCCCCCGTGTCACGTGCCCACAGCTCGAGCGCCGCGCCCCGCCCTCCGCCCGTCACTCATGCGGCTGCCCAATGACGGCGGCGGGGGCGGGCCCGCGCGGGGCGGGGCCTGGGGCGCCGTGCGCCGGATCCTGTGGCGTCAATGCGGCCGCCGTGTCCATGGAGAGAGGGTGAAGTGGCCGAGCTCCGGCCCGAGGCACCGGGGCTCCGGGACGGCGAGGATGTCGGCTTCTTTAGTCCGGGCCACTGTCCGGGCTGTGAGCAAGAGGAAGCTGCAGCCCACCCGGGCCGCCCTCACCCTGGTGAGTGGCCGGGGCGCGCGGTCGGACGGGTGACATTGGCTCACCTCCGCCCCCGCGAGGAGGTCACGGCGGCACGGCGCTCGGCCCGCTGTGCGGCCGCCGTGTCGCCGCCCTGCCCTCCTTGCCCTGGCTGGGGAGATAAACAAGCCCGGGCGGGGCTGCTCCGTGGGAGCCGGGCGCCCCGGGAACTACGTTTCCCAGCAGGCCGTGCGCCGCTGCCTGCGGGGCGGTGGGGGGCGCCGCGTGTGCGCGAAGCGGGGAGGCCCGCTGCGAGCCGGGGGCGCGACTGCGCTTGGGTCGCGGGCGCTTAGGCACTCGACGAGCGGGAAGCTGGGGGAGGGAACCCGGACTTCTGCCCTCGAGGTGCGCGGGAAGGGCGGAAGCTCGCTGGGGGACGACGGGGAGAGCGCGGCGAGCGACGTGAGAGCTACCGCGTCCACAAAGCCCACCCCTCACTGAGATCAAGGCTGTAGTGCACAAAGGGCTCCTTCCTGGCGTCGGAGCGGCTTTTTGAAACACCCTGCGTCCCTCCAGCGGGCCTCGGCCGTGGTCGGCTCTCACAAAGGACGAAGAAAGATAAAAATTTCTACCCTGAGTGAGCGTTGGGCGTTTTCTGGGTGAAAGGTGGAACACCCTAGGAGGGCACCAGAGTCCACACGGCGTACGCTCGCCGCAGGATTTACCACGCAGACGCGATGCCTGGTGCACTGTGCAGTTTGTTTGTTTTTTTAACTGAGGGAAAACTCACATACCAAAAAATCAACCCCTTTTAAAAATGTACCATTCGGTGGCACTTAGTACATTCATAATGTGCAACCATCACCTCTGTCTAGTTACAAAACATTTCACCCCAAGAAAACTCAGTATCAGTTAGACAGTCACTTGTGTTTGCCGTTTTGAAAGAGTTGGATTTCATGGGAGAGCTTATGAATCAGTTGAGCATTCTTCTCACCCCAGTCTTGGTTAGGGAGAAGCCTTTGTGCAAGCATTCAGCACCTAGAGAGTGGGGAGTAGAATTGAATCACGGATTCCATTCAAGCTAATGCTATAAGAAAGCCTGTTGTCAGAAAATCAGTTGAAACAAAATAGAAGAAAGTTGTGATCGGGTGGGAGGATTCATTTTTATAACGGGTAAGTGTTTTTCAGCCGGTACAGGTTATCCTGATTATTCTATATTCCTGTTTTCTGTGCCACCAACCCTGTTTTCATGTCCAGAAGATTAACATCATCACATCTGAGAATTCTCCCACCGTCTTGAAATCATAAGAACTGAAGGGCCGGGGTCATACTTTGTGTCTTTCAGTCTTAGTTAAAAAATATTGAGAACTGAAAAGAATTCTAGCACTGATAATGGTAGAGCCAGAAAGAGGAGATGCTTTTTTGCCTTTTCTTTGTCCATCATTTAACATATTACCTGCTTGTTAAAAATCTCTGAGTCATTCCCTTCCTCCCCATTGCTTGTCATTCCGCTGAAATTTAAGACCTGTGTTTCAGGACAAGAAATAAATTGAGTTACCCAATTCCCACCCTCCAGGGACATAGTTATAGGCCAGGCCATTGCCACCCCTGGAATTACCAGGGATAATAACAGTTTACATTCTCAGACCTGCGCTCTCTGCACT
This sequence comes from Mellivora capensis, assembly GCA_004024625.1. Taxonomy (NCBI): domain Eukaryota; kingdom Metazoa; phylum Chordata; class Mammalia; order Carnivora; family Mustelidae; genus Mellivora; species Mellivora capensis. Next base: position 39,887 of record PISX010006070.1, on the reverse strand, counting down.
TGCTCCGGGCTAATTCTGCTAACAGAATTGTGTCAGTTCTTTATCTTGTCAGTTCTTAGTTCACGAGAGGGCTCTGTGTTGCCTTTGATCAAGTTTGATTAACTTACCAAAGGCCATTGTGTGAACTTAGCCTGTTTAACTGTCTAGCTAACTTCAGAAGTTCCTTTCCCTGTAGTCTTAGCTGGTGCCAGAGAAAAAGCAAGTCCTGGTTGCTTTCCACCCACGGCCCGCATAGCAGGCTTGCAGTCATTTTAATCTGAGCATATGCTCCCTAGTCCCAAGACCCTGGCATGAACCTTGTAAATCCTAGCATGTTCTGTCGAGCGCAAAAGCAGGAAGGTGATCAAAGGGGTAATGAGTGAATACAGATAAAAGCAAATGGAACCAGGTGTGATTCAACAAAATGGGTAGGAAGAGACCAGTGTTACCTAGATACATAAACTTGATATCAGTAATATGACATGGTGCAAACTTGTCTAAGTGCTGTACCTATGTGGCCAGCAGAGGTCATCAAAAGGCTAGGAAAAGGAAAAGGAGTTGATAAAATGAAAACATGGTTCCATGCTGTCAGCGCCCAGGTATCCACGTTAACTGATGTTAATCCAGGAGAAGACTCATGGTTTGCTGGAACAGAAGGTTTACTTTGGTGACCAGCTGCCCTCAACACTTCTCTGCAACCAGAGATGGTTTCTTGATTGAATGTTTTAAGCCTCCACCCCACCACTTCAAAGTGAGTACCTTTGGACACCTGCAGAGGAATTGACAAAAGAAATTAAATTTTTAGGAACCAGAGTAAAATATGATGAAAGCCTGAAGATTAACACTGCCCTGCTGGCAGAGGCTTTTATTTCCATCATTCTACAGACCAGAGTTAGTGCAACCATAATTAAGGATTATGGACACCTGTCCATAAAGTGCAACCAAAGTTGTAAGAGAAAGATGGTACATAGCCAGCATCATTCTTCATGCACAGAGAGAAACTAATTCATGATGTGCAGTGAGTGCTTTAAGACTTAACTTTCTAGTGGCACCTGGTTGAGAAGGACGAGAAAACAATGTTACTTGAGCCCCACTTAATTCATTGAAGGACAAGTACCAGAAGTCTTTTGGAGTAATGACCAAGCAATAATTTGTATATTTAGGCAATTTACAGGGCATTCTCCAGGAAACAATTGCAAGTCACCTAAATGTATAACAATGAGAGAATAGTTAAATAAATTAGAGTAGATCCAGTTGGTGACCTATTATGTAGTCACTGTAAATAATTTTTTTTTTAAAGTTTGGGAGTCGTAACTCTTCATTCCTTAACTTACTATCCTTTTATCAGTTATTTAATCTTTAATACTTAAATCACAGAATTGTAAGAATGAGATGATGCATATAAACCGTTAAACACCTGGAAGGTACTCAGTAAATGGTTAATATGTTTATTACTGTGTATTATGAGAAACATGAGAAAGGCCACAAAATATACACACACACAGATGACTAGGAAAAGACAAAAGGGAAAACATCATAATGCCACCCATAGCTGTTAAAGAATGAGTTAAAAGATACTGTAACTTGTTCATTGGCTGCTATTTATCTGCCATCTTTTAATCATTAAAATGCCACATTTATAATGAAATTAAAATAGGTTGTTGTTGGCACGTGTTTCGTATACATAATCATGGAGTTAGCTTTGGTTTTAGTTTTGTTTTCGTGAACAGCAAAATATTAAAATTGGGGAATTACTTAAGGAAATAACAGTATTAAGGATGAGAAGTTTCTGATACCAAAACGGACTAAAGATCTTTTTAAACAAGCCTTTTGTCTTGTTCTATGATCTACCTATGAGTAGATTAAAAGCAATCATTCTATTTCATTGAGTTTCAGGAATCTTAAACTTTAATTCATTGGCCAAATTGCAGGTGAATAAGTCATTAATTATACATACATTTCTTAGAAAAGTGTAGGTGTCTTAGTCGTTTGGGGGAGTGGATGGAAACGGGAGGCTACCAGGCCTGCAGCATGTTGTTGTGAAGTTTTTGGACTGTTTTCCAGACTGAGTGTACTTACTGCAGAGTTGCCAGAGCCTGCGAATGACTGTAGAGCCCAGGAGGATCCTCAGCTTCTGCCTGGTCCTGAGATACAGAAAGTACATTTTATAGCTAACATTTTTTTTTTTTTCAAGTGCCACATGTTCCCTTTTAGTCCTTCTGACTTGTTCTGAAAATCAAATCCCTCACTTAGAAAGTTATAAGATCTGTATCTTTCCCCTTAATTAAGTACTCTGCTGGGTTTCCACCAGTAACAGTCTGTCAATGGAGTATGCTTGGTTTTGGCCTGACAGAGGAAAATTAAGAAAGACTCATTTTGGTTCCTGTGATGACAATTCTGAGGCACACAGGTTACTTTTCCGTGGACAGTATAGGGGTGTGAAGTCAACCACTTTGGGATAGGTGGACCACTCCATGAATTGTTTTTGTTTACTGTGTAAGTGTTTTCTACTAAGAGTTGGGGAAAGAAGAAAAAACATTATTTTGTAAAATCAAATTCGGTAATTTAATAATCATGTGGAGATAGAAACACGTGGGGCTGTTGACAGAGTAGTATATACTCCCTTTCTTCTTTGTTTTGGTCTTGTAGCAGTGAACCCTCATCACCTTTGACTCCCCAGCATTACAGGGCAAGTTGTACTTGCAATAAATATTTTCCCACGGTTGTGCTTTTTTTTTTTTAAACTTATCGTAAATCCTTTGTTCTTTGACAGTAATTAGATTAATTTCTTCAGGACTCAATGTGGGAAGTAAGACCATGAGACCTACAGAAGCTAGTTTTTACTGGCATTTGTTTAGAAGGGTATAAATGAGCATTTTTTAACATTTTTCTTTAGAAATATTCCTGTAGGGGCGCCTGGGTGGATCAGTGGGTTAAGCCTCTGCCTTCAGCTTGGGTCGTGATCTCAGGGTCCTGGGATCGAGCCCCGCATTGGACTCTGCTCCGCGGAGAGCCTGCTTCCCCCTCTCTCTCTGCCTGCCTCTCTGCCTACTTGTGATCTCTCTCTCTCTCTGTCAATTAGATAAATAAAATCTTAAAAAAAAAAAATTCCTGTAACTATTTGAGGTTGATATGCTGTGATCTCAAAAGAAAAAAAAACGTAATTCAACTCTTCTCCATTTCCTTTTTTCCCCCGCATAGTGTTCCCTATTTTCACTATTGTCCTACTGGTTGGCTCATGTTCTAGTAGAATTGTGGGAAAAGGCCTTTATAAATCCCTACTGATGGCGATATTTTTTTAAAATTTTTTTTCTTTTACATTATACACAATAAGTATATATGTGTACACTCACTGTATATTAATAAGTGAAGTCATAGTTTCACTGAACATTCATCTTTATTTATTTATTTATTTATTTTAAGATTTTATTTGTCAGAGAGAGCGAGCACAGACAGAGTGGCAGGCAGAGGGAGAAGCAGGCTCCCTGCTGAGCAAGGAGCCCGATGTGGGACTCAATCCCAGGACGCTGGGATCATGACCTGAGCCGAAGGCAGCTGCTTAACCAACTGAGCCACCCAGGCGTCCCCATTCATCTTTATTTAGTGTAATACATTGTTTTCTTTTCTCTTCTAGTTTGTGCTTTTAAAAAATACGGTGTCAACCTTCTAAATTGGTTTCATGGCTTTTCTAAATTGGGTCCAGACTCTGCTTCAACATCTTCATCTGGCCAGCCCCCCACTGGACAGGCCCGAAGAGCACACTTGGAGGCCATCCTCTTGGTCTGCTCCCTTAGCACAGGCTCGGGATTTGGCTACAGTTACTTCCAAGTCATAGGTCATAATGTCCACTCTGGGATTCCACAAACCAATAAAATGCCAGTAAAAAAACTGGAGGACCAGCACAGCATTGCCAGCTAAGGTGCCAATAAAGTAGGAAGGACACAATCTCATCGTTAATACACTCTCATCGCTGTAAAGTAGCAGGTTTATATTGAGCTCTTTGTGCCTGGCACTGCTAAATGTACTTCATGAACTCATTTATTTAATCCTCCCAAGAATCCTGAGGAGGAGGGTCTGTTCTCCCCATTTAAGCCAAGTAATAGGCTTGGACACAGCTAGGAAGTAGGGCAGAAATGCCCTGGAACAGACTTTGTCCCTGACAGCACCGTGAAAAAGCAGACAGGACCCAAGATAGAAATACAGTAGATGTGGGAAAATTGCTCTTCCCAGGAAAGGGGGCTTGGTGATGCTGACCCATACACATAATACGTCGTGGTGTTTTCCTCATTTTGAAGACCAATGGTCCAGGTAGTTAAACAGCATTGCTCCTGAGAAATGCCTCCCGGTGCTTGTTTCTGTAGTTGACTAGCTTAGTTCTGTTCATGCGGATATCCTGAGATGATGTTTTAAGCCACATTTAGTAGCTGTGCGAACAGGAACACGTGGTGGAACTGGTATGAGAGGCACCCTCTGGGTTGATGCTGCTGCCTTATTTCCTCTCTGCATTTTAATGGGCTTGAAATATATTTGGGATAAACAAAAAACAAAACAAAACAAACAGTAGAGTTAATAATAATCAAAAGGAAAACTGCCTGAAGGTTTGCTTCCCCAGCCATTCCTTGATTGATTCTAGGCTCCTGAGCGCCTTCTCTGTGTCAGGGATTGTCTTGTTGCCGAGCATGCAGCAGGAGCACAGAATAGAGGCTGCCCAGCACACACAGGTTTGTGATGTAAGTAGAACCAGAGAACTGATGACAGAGAGCTGATCTTGACTTGAGGGAACAAGATTCAAAGGATGTTGCTAGAAGATATTTTAAAAATAAAAATAGAAAGTTTTGAGTTGAGGAGAGTTCATGTGTTTGTGTACAAAAGCCACAAGGTACTCAGACAAGAATGGGATATAAATTTGTCAGACATATGTGCTAATAGACTTGAATAGTCTTAAAGACTAGGGAACTATAAGGCTTTAAAGAAAGCAGGTTTTGTAGCTAAAAACTTTAATAATTCTTTTTTCAGACACCTTCAGCAGTAAACAAGATAAAACAGCTTCTTAAAGATAAGCCTGAACACGTAAGTAAAACCAATCAGATGAATATTCAGTAAAAAAATTGAAGTTGTATTTTCATAATGAGTTATCTTGTGATACACAGTGTGTTTTCATTGGTTAGGGATTTTTATTTAAAAAGTAAAATACGCTCATGATTTTTAGAGGCTCAAATAAAATATAACAGGGTATTGAGTGAAAAGGATGTCGTTTTGTGACGCCAAACTCTTGGCTGTCTTTCATCCTTCTAAGGGGCCGCCTCTTAAGTGTCCTTCCTGAGATGAACGTTTGTGTGTCCATCTCCTTTCCTACTTAGAAAAAGCATTCCGTACATGCTGTGGTTACGCTTTGCTTTTTGCCCCTAAAAATATATCTTGAAGTTCTTTCCAGAGCATTACAGAAAGACCCACCTTTTTTATCATTATTTTTTATGACTGGATATATTAGTATATTTTATTGAACAGGTTCTATTTATTTCGCCAGTCCCCCATATTAAGGTCTTTGGGGTTGTTTACATCTAGTGCTGCCACCAGTATCATTCAGCAAATATTTAGTGTCTGTAATGTGCCAGGCCCATTGTTCTAGAGGACTAAGCCTGTGAGCACCCCTGTAGGCTGTCCTCCTAGACACAAAACTGTTGAGTAAGGGGAGTGTGCATCCCCTTCACCTTAAGGCATTGTTGCCTGTGGAATATTGTAAATTATGTCCAAGTACTAAACTATTAATATTTAGTAATTAGACTATGGAGTGGTGTCTAGGTTTTGTTGTACAACCTACGTTACAGTGTAATGAAGTTCTGGCACAGTCCTCCTAAGAATTACTAAATGCTAAAATATATCCATGTGGCAACCCTGTTTGGATAGACTGATGGATATACATGGGCCAGATGAAACACTGGTTTAGCTGTGTTTGGTTTGAGGGATGACAGTGACATGAAAAGGATGGAGCACACATGCCTCATTGGGTGTCACTGCTGGCGCAAGCAGTCCCTTTTCCAAACTCCAGGTACCTAAAGCTCTATTTTCCTGTATTCTGTAAGTGTCTGTATTTATTCCCTGTTGTTGGACCTCCTGCTTTGCTTGAGTCTTCCTGTTTATAAAGATAAAAGCTAAGTCAAGTTAATACTCAGGACATGTGCTCCAGAATTCCAGCTAGACGGTTTATTATTGGTCATGCTGAATGTGTGAATCGCCCCACACGTTCTCTTCTCTCACTCTGAGAATGAGTAAGACCACAGTTCTGTCTCCTTTTTAAGGATAGAAGAGACTACAGTCAGACTGCTTCATTCAGAACTCCCAGGCAGCTTAGCATTCTAGCTCCCGCTCTCACCAAGTGTCTTCCCGCTCCGTGGTTGCTTTCCTGAAGCAAGTATACATTGCTGCTTTTAAGAGAATCAGGATCTGCTTGGCGAAATCCTACTTTTTGTGATACTACTTTTACTGTATACTTCAAAAAAGCAGATAGGATCCAAGAGTAGAAGTTGGGTAGATATTGTTAGAAAATCACATTAAGATAGACATTGTTTTTGTTTTTGTTTTAATTTATTTATTTGTCAGAGAGAGAGGGAGAGAGAAAGAGCGAGCACAGGCAGACAGAGTGGCAGGCAGAGGCAGAGGAAGAAGCAGGCTCCCTGCCGAGCAAGGAGCCCGATGTGGGACTCGATCTCAGGACGCTGGGATCATGACCTGAGCCGAAGGCAGCCACTTAACCAACTGAGCCATCCAGCCATCCCGACATTGGTATTTTAAAAGTACAGTTTGGTCACATTTTAACTTCTTAACATCTGTGTGGGCTGCAGTCTTTTGATTTCTGGTACTTGAGAATGTTTGCATAGTTGTGCATTAGAATTAAGGCCCTGTATGGAGGCAGGATGGTTTCTAGGGGACAGCCTAGGGACCTCAGTGAACCTAAACATAGGGAAGCTTCCTGAGACCATCTCATCCAATGAGGTGGAGCACAAACATTTTTGAGGAAGTGAGAATTTGTTAGGTATGGGTGCCTAGGTGGTTCAGTGGGTTAAGCCTCTGCCTTCAGCTCAGGTCATGATCCCAGGATCCTGGGATCGAGTCCCACATTAGGCTCTCTGCTGGGCGGGGAGCCTGCTTTCCCCCTGTCTCTCTGCCTGCCTCTCTGCCTACTTGTGATCTCAGTCAAATAAATAAATAAAATCTTAAAAAAATTTTTTGTTGTTGTTAGGTAGTCATCTCTGCCATCCTTTAAAAAAAAGCGATCATGTTTATAATTAACTCTTCCTTTAAGGGGCACATGGCTGGCTCAGTTAGTAGAGCTCGTAACTCTTGATCTCAGGGTTGTGAATTCAGGCCTCACACTGGGCAGAACTTACTTTAAAAAACAAAAGCAGGGGCGCCTGGGTGACTCAGTGGATTAAAGCCTCTGCCTTCAGCTCAGGTCATGATCCCAGGGTCCTGGGAGGAGTCCTCCTCAGAGTTCTCGGCTCTCTGCTCAGCGGGGAGCCTGCTTCTCTACCTACTTGTGGTCTCTGTCTGTCAAATAAATAAAATAAATAAAATCTTAAAAAGAAAAAAACAGAACAATCAAAAGCAAATCCCTCTTCCTTTAAAAATGTTATTCCCAGCCTAACCAGCCAAAAGCAAGGGTTAAGTAGTTAACATGCATTGGTATAGTAGACTGCTAAAGCGTTATATGTAGATGATAATTGTGACATGGAAGGATGATTTCTTAAGTGGAAAAAACAAATCAGAGAATTAAGACTTACTCCTGTTATAATAAAGCCTGTGTTTAGATTATATGTATCAATGACAAGGACTGGAATGAAAAAGGAAAAAAGTTTTCCATAGAGTGGTAGTGACTGGTTTTGGGTTTTTTGCATTTAACTGTTTTTATTTAAGGATCCCCGCTAGTATTGCAGTGCTCTTTGTTAAATAGCTAAATTTTTTAAATGCTTGTTTCCCTTCCCACTTATACTTCCTGATGGGACATTTTATAGCCAGAAATCTAATATCTCTTTAAGCTTATGAAGAAACAAAAATGTCAAATAGCCAAGGTTTTTATGAATGTTTAATACGTACTACTTTAAAACTAAGTTTATATTTACACTGCTTTTTCAGGTAGGTCTGAAAGTTGGTGTCCGAACCAGGGGTTGTAATGGCCTTTCTTATACTCTAGAATATACAAAGACAAAAGGAGATTCTGATGAAGAAGTCGTTCAAGATGGTGAGTTCCAAGCATATATAGGGCTTGCTGTAAGGTAGGGTGATTTGATGGACTTTCATGTATCAGGTGATTGATACACAACAGCTGAGGGAGAATGGTACCATATTGTCCCCCATTTTGCTGATTAAGAGACTGAGACATGGGGAGGTGAAATAGCTTGCCTAAGGGTCACTAGTTCAGTAGCCTGGGAAAAGGTTGAACCTACTCAAGATGGCTCCAGAGGGTATGCTTTTATTTATTTTATTTCAATTACAAAAGATAATCATTGCAGAAAGATTTTAAATGCTGCAACTTCAGACCGAACCATCCATCTTTTGGGAAGCAGCAGTTTGACGTCTATTACTGAATAAGTAATGTCATCTCGTGCTTTTGAAGAATCTGTGTTTTTAATTTTTATTAAAAATGCCAGTGCTCTAATTCTCTCTTGCCTCCTGGCCCTACCCAATAATCTGATAAAACCTATTTAGAACAAAATAATGTCACAGCCTCGGGGGAACTTCAGCGAGCAAGAGCACGGGTATTTCAGTGGTGGCTGTGCTGTCAGAGCTGTGCTGTTACATTGCTAGTTCTTCTCATTAAACTGAAGTTACTGACCAATAATGACGTTTTTGTTAATGTGTTGTTTATTAGATCTCTACATAAAATACCTTAAATATTACATTTTTAAAATTTAAATATTAAATATTTCTGAAGATCTCTAATAATATATATACAGTTTATATTTGAGTAATTATTCAGTTTCTTATGAGGAAGAAAGCTTTCTTAGACCAGTTATATTTACGAAGATACCAGCCTCTACCAGCGTAATTCCAGGGAGTTACATTACTGCCAGTTTTCCGGCCCAGGAGCAGAAGAACAAAATGGCCACATTGCACTGATGGGCCTCATGACACCAGGCCGGTGTATCACAGTCCTGTGTGTGTCTCGGCTTGCCAGTGTGGCATGTGTACAGATGTCTGTGCAGGCTTTTACACATTTATTGACTCTGTTTTTACAGAAGTCTCAGAACATACGCCTTTCCTTCATGTTGCAAATTGGAAAAATGGGTGAAGTACAGTGCAAAGCAGATTCTAGTTTTGCGTGGAATTGTTATGGAGTATGTATCTCTGCACCTGTCAAGCCTAATACTATGTTTGACTTAGATCATTGGGTGGAAAAGAAGGGACAGACAGGAAAATGAGCACTAAAGCTCTTAAAGGAAATAATGAGACAGATTCAGAAGCTTCCTGTTAGACTTTTGTCAGTGGTTACTATTTTAAAAGTTCACTTGTGCTTTGAATCAGCAGGTTCCATAGACCTGCAGGCTTTATGTGACACGTGTTTTCTTCTCCCCAAGGAGTCAGAGTGTTCATCGAAAAGAAAGCACAGCTAACACTTTTAGGAACAGAAATGGACTATGTTGAAGATAAATTATCCAGTGAGTTTGTTTTCAATAACCCAAACATCAAAGGAACGTGTGGCTGTGGAGAAAGCTTTAATATTTGACTACTCTGGCTGTAAGCTCCAGGAACACTCATGGAAGTCCTAGGGCTTACTGAAGAAATCATGTGACTGTCACGTGCTTAAAGTTTATAATGTATGACTGCCTTAACGAGGAAAATAAAATGATGCATTTTGAAAGTGAAGCCAGTGTGTTAGATTCCAGAAGAAGCAATACTTGTATTCTTTTTAGAGGCAGAAAACGAGAAGCCGTTCCTCTCTTTGGGTCATTTTCCTGATTTGTAAAGAAAAAAAATCCTACCCTGCACTTAATTGTCTTGCATCCTTTCTATTAGAACCAGTTTCATGAATGCTGTCTACCTGGGAGGATTTCAGGAAACGTATTTTTAATACGTGTGCACGCCATAGCTCGCTGTTGAGAGTGGTGTGAACGTGCATTTCCCAACCAGATTGATGGCACAAGATCCTGACAGCGGGCGTGACGTGGAACTTGCACTGGTTTTCTCCCCAAACTTGACACGGCATTTCTACATTTGTGTACAAAATGTCTTTGTCAGACGCCTCATTTGCTTTACCCTTTAGCAGCACCAGCCAGTAGATGAAAGTATCGAACAGAGATTTCCTTGAACTGCAGTGCAGAACAGTTCTGAGCGATGGCATCAAAAGGTAAGAAATACTTCACCCACTGTTTTTAATCCATTTCTTTGGCCACCCAAAAAGTCCCCTCAGAGGGTGGACTCTCAAGCTGGTTTCTTAAAAGCCATCCAGCACACCCTCTCAATTCCATACCTGGGGAAGCAACCCCCAGTTCATGCACCCTCACTCTGTGGGCTGTGTAGCTGCAGAGCTGGGACAACTCTTTCCTCCTGCCCGTATAGGGGACATTAGCTCTGCAGTCAGTGAAGATCAGTGTGTGGTCTGGCTTCTTTATCTGATTGGCATTTTGATAATATTTCTTTGTAATTTGATGAAGCTCATACTTAGTTTATTTTTTTTGAGTGAGAAGAATCTTATTTTAAAACCCACTTATGTGAATTACCATCTTGTTTCTTTAGAACTTTGAAACAGTGGTTTATGCTAGCAGAGAAGACATTTGTAGCAACCCCAAAATATCCTTTTTGAATATAGTCGTCAGTTTGAAGCAGCACATGAGGGTCTTTTCTTAAAATTCCCAATACATGTACACTTTCTGGATCTCAAGTTCAATGACTGAAATTCTTAACATTTCGTCACCAACTTTTCTTTGACGGCATTCTTTTTGCCATTTAGTTACTGGTTTTCCTGGGTTTGACGTACTAAGTGTTCTATGAGAAGACACATATGCTTTTTTTGAAAGCCGACTTTGTATTGAAGTAGCCGTCCTATTTATGTCCGTCGTATTTACTGAAGTTCCTGGCACAGAGTACACCACCGCCCAGAGCAGTAGCTGTATGTACGTGCTCCTGAGTCCGTATTGTTAATGACTGTCAGCCCACTTATTATCTGTGCAATACTGTACGTATGTAGAGATTGAATTGTCAATAAAAAAAGAACATGGCCTCTTTGTGATCATAAAATTGCCTTTTCTTTATGATGAAGAAGGGTTTGGGAATAGTAGCTCTTCCAGCGACTAATGAATAATGGTTATTTTCTCCAACCAGTCTCGTTGCCAACAGGCATTTTCTGTGCCAGATTCTGTTGCATCATCCTCTTGCTGTGTTCTCCATGCAGCCCTTTGACAGAGCCATTTGGGATTTCTCTTGGCCCCAGACACGTCAGCATTCCCTTTTTTCTGCAGCCTTGTCTTCTCCCTGTTTTGCTTCCTCCTTCCTCTCACACGGATTCCTTCTTATGTTCTCGTGTCAAAATGTCTCCCTGGAATGCTGTTTCCAGATCTGTCTTCCATGCTTTATGTTCACCTCAGGCATGTTTATAAGCACCTGCTCTCCGCCTGCCATGAGGTTTCACAGATGACTGGAGCTAGTCCCCAACCTCAAGAGATCTTAGGGTTGGCAAATGAGACACCAATGAAGAGAACACTTAAGTGTTGTAATAGGTAGACTGTATTGCATACTTGCTCCATGCCAGGAGCTGTTTGAATGCAACCTTCACAGTAAGCCAGTGAGATACGTCTGACTCCTGTCATTTCATAGATGAGAAATTGAAGCATGACGTGAACAAAATAGTGGACCTAAGTAACACGGTCAGCGGCCGGGTCAGAGTGACAGCCCACACCATCAGGCACCAGCCTGTGCTCCTAGCAGTCGGGCCATGCTGCGTGTTCTAGCACCAAGAATGGCTGCACTTTCTAAGAAGTTGTCTTCGAGGTCGTGACACTTAGGCCAAGTTTAAAAAGCTCTAAGAGATTAGGGGAAGAGGGAAGAGAACAGACAAAACTAAAGAGGATTGAAAACATGCAGGAAGCTAAGTTCTCTGGAGAATGTGAAGCAGAAGGGCAACAGGACAGAGAACATTGGGGCTTTCACTTTCTGTACAGGGGGGGAACCACTCAGTCATTACAAGGGGGCCAGGAAAGTGTCTGCATTCAGAAGTGTCTGGCTAGCTGGCTGCCTGTGGAGCGTGGAGAAAGCTTGCCAGGAGGAAGATAGGAGGAGGTACTGCAGAAGCCCGAGTGGGGCCTGAGGGGGAGACTGGTGAGAGGTTTCGGATGTGCCGTCGCAAGACTCCATTGACCAGACCAAGCTCAGCCGGGCTGTGGTGGTGTGGCCCTTGGCTAATCACACTAGCAACACTTTACTGGGGATTTTTGTTGTTTTAGTCTCGCACAATATCAAAAGGTTTTTGAATACAGGAGCTTAATCATTTCTTCTGTGTTCATTTTAACACCAGTCATGGTGTTAAAGACTCTCCGAATCTTTTTGTCAAAAATAATGACAACATCCTGTTCTTTCCCATTTCAGCCAAGCTCCTCTTCAGACCCTGGGTGGACCCTCTGAGAGGTCACTTCATAGTGCCCCCATGTGACATGGAGGACATCAGCTGCTGTGGTGGGAGCATCACACAGACAGGGCTGATGGTTTTTTAGTTAGAAGAGCAAACTAGAAGCCCACTCCAGTGGCTGAACTATCCCAGGAAGGATTTCAGGAGGCAGAAACTACAGCACTCTTCTGCTACCTGCTGTCTCTCTGTCCTCTGCCCCACGAGAATGATCTTCTCTTTGGCAAAGAGGAAGAGGGGGGTGGCGTTTGGAAAAATCCCTACAAGATCAGACATCCCTAAGTTTTCCAGTACTTCCTAGGTTTCATTCATCAGGAAATACCTCTAAAAAACAGCCTTTCTTGTCGGGTTTTGATGTCTGAGACCAGGAAATGCGAAAAGTCTGATGTTAAGCTGCCTGGTCATTCTCATGCCTTCAGAGAGCTGTGAGGCCCATGGAGCCTGCAGAGCTCTTTATAGGCATCCAGTTTGTGTCTCAGCGCAGACGTGCCATGGGCCGCGAGATCACATCACCTCAAGGGTGAACACATGTAACTAGCCTGATGTGGGGGTTCAGTTGGGTGGTTCATGAGATGCCGGCTTGCAAACCTGTAGGTCTGGAGAGAGAAACACCTGAATTTAAGTCATGGGCTCTGTCGTTTTGTAGCCTTTTAACCTGCATGGGTTAGGTGATTTCTCTGAGCCTGTTGCCCCTTCTGTGGAACAGTCTCAGGATTTGGGGGAATTTGATGAGCTAATTACACATAAACAGCATGCACGCTAGAGTTAAAGAGTTTGTAGTTTTAGTCCTTTATACCTGTGGTTATTAGTCAAAGCAAGAGTTTAGGGAAAGGAGTATTTCCATTCAATTAGGGAGTTACTACGCCATATTAAAATCTGGGGGAGATTTCCTTATTTCTTTATGTGACCCCAAATATAATCATACAGAGAAATTTTTTTCTCTTTGTAGCTAATTAGCCATTAAGAGAATTCCCATGTCAGGGGGCCCGAGAGGCTCAGTCAGTTAAGTGTCTGCCTTCAGCTCAGGTCATGATCCCGGGGTCCTGGGACGGAGCCCCATGTCAAGCTCCCTGCTCGGCAGGAAGCCTGCTTCTCACTCTGCCTCTGCAGCTCCCCCTGCTTGTGCATACTCTCCCACCCCCTTAAATAAAATCTTAGAAAAGAAAGAAAAGCCCATGTAGAGAGATGTGTCTTCACCAAGTAGTTGAACCCCATCCTTGGGCTGGAGGATTGGGGATCCACCTACCCTGTCCCTCTGTGATGTGGAGCCATGTTGGGGGTGAGCCACAGTGGGATATGCGATAGTGACTGCCTCCCTTGCTCTCCACCAAAACCTTCAGTAAAGGCTAGGGTTCTCATAAATGGCAGAACATAATCTTGCCCAAGTCAAAGGCTCTGTACCAGTGATAGCGCCCCAACATAAAATTCCTCTAGGTCTTTGATAGCCCTAGTGGATTGCATCATGGGTTTACTTCCATGAACGGGTAATTCCCACCTGTTTACTGTGAAGTACATGTTTAGGGGTGCCTTACTGGCTCAGTCAGAAGAGCATGCAACGCTCGATCTCAGGGTCTTGAGTTCGAGCCCCACACTGGGTGTAGGGATTACTAAAATAATTTTACTTGTTTATTGTTCTCCATAGAGTCCACGTCTTCAAGCAATCCTCAAGTTTCAAAGTATAAATGAATCTGAGGATCTTGTTAATAGTGCAGACCTGATCCCTAAGGTCTAGGGGACCCTGGGGTTCTGCACATCGAGCCAAGGTCCGAGTAAAGCCCACGCTCCTGCTTTGCAGACCACCTTTGGTCTTTTAGATAGGTTTTAACTATCTCCAGAAAGTACCTGCTTGTATTAAGTGATAATTCGCACTTGTGTTTGTTTTTACCAACTACCCACCACGGTGTTCAGGGCTTCTGATCGGCCCGAGATGTGGCTGTTTTGCCACCCTTGAGATGATGGGACCGCTCAGACTGCTTACCTGCCAGTTTTAACTCTAAGCACTGTCTGATACCTTTCAGTATTGTGAAATACTCAATGTCTCAAAGATGTCCAGCCCCATTTCCACTTAGCTTCCTTGGTGGCTGGGTACCCAGCTCAGTCCCCACTGTATTACCCAGCACAACCAGGCGACCTGGACAGCCCATAAGTCGTTTTGACCCTAATACTCTGGAACCAGAATATTCTCAGATAGACCAAGTTTGACATCTCAGGGAGGGGGAAATCTTGCACGGCCCTTCTCTGAGCAGCCACAGGTGGCGGCACAGGGCCTTGCCTTTCCTCGGGAAATGTGTTTTGGGTAAACTGCACAGAACAGAATTTACCATTTAAACCACTTTAGACGGTGCAGTTCAGTGGCCGTAAGTACTTTCACAACCGTCACCATCCATCTGGAGAACTTTCTCATCTTCCCAAACTGACTGACTGTTCCGACCCGCCACCTGTCTCCTGTCTCTGGACTTGTCCAGTCTAGGCACCTCAGCCCCGCAGTCACACAGCATGTGTCCTTGTGTGTCTGGTCAGGGGATTCAGTTTTAATCTTCATCAGCAGGAGGCATGGCCTACATAGTTACTCCTGTTGCACTTTAACCCACGCTGATGGAGTCCTACTGGCCACCAACGATGTGTCTGCTGATAGATGTTTATGAACAATTGAGGGTAGTTTAAGAAAAGCATCAGACAGGGGGAAAAGCATCAAAAGACTGCACTCGACAGACCCAGACAAAATTCCTCCTGAGGACTCGGGAGAAACAGGTAAAACGAAGTTAAATATATAGCATAACCCTCACTTTTGTCAAGAAACAAAGTCCAGGGACATAATTTGGTGCTACAACAGATCTTCTCTTCCTCCTTTTCTTTCCAGTGCAGCCCCAATCCACTTCTAGCCAGACCTTGTGGGCAGAGGTAGAAAGCAGTCTGTCTCCCAGTAACTGCCTCGATTTCTCTTCTGCATCTTGTCCATATCTATAGAAGGGGAAAACTTGACAATTCAGCTACTTAATTTACTACTTTTTCAGTTAACTTACTACTTAATCAGCTACTTTTTTAAATGTCCATCCTCTACATTCCACCCATTGCCCTCATACAGGAAGATAATCCCATGACCCTTCGTGTCATGAAGCTGTTTATGTGACCTTGAGGAGGTCCATATGTCACAATGCATAGTTATTTACCAATACTAAGCGTTAGCATTGCCAGATGCCAGGCTAGCCCAAGGGGTATCAGATGAATGAGACCCAGCCCTGCTCCCAGACATGCCGGTTCATGAACAAGATGGCCACATAAACAATTAAAAAGCAAGTGGTAAGTGCCACTCCTAGGGCATAATGAGAGAAGAGAAAATGGGAATTTCAGCCAGCTTGGGCATGGCTAGGAGAGGAGAGGTGAGGTGGGAGGTAGAGAGAGACTGGAGAGGCTGATGCTGAGGGATGAGGTGGTAGCTGGGTTCATGTCTACAAATCAGGGTTGGGAAACTGACCTCCTTCCAGCAGGTCAGCAGGAAGCGGGACCCAGCTGGTCATGACTGAACTCACCAGTCCCCCTCTTCCCTTGGGGCCATCACTTAGCAGCCTTGCCCTCTTCCTGGGTGTCTGTGCCTTCCTTCCCCACCCACCATATTCCCACTGACTCTGAACCCTGACTTGGCTCTCCTCTCACTCTGCCTGTCCTCACACCCAGCCCTGGGAGTGTATGGCCTTGGTAGAGGCAACAGTCTGAAAGAGGAGGAGATTAGAAGATACTAGAGAGCTGCTTCTCCCAGCTTCCCTTGGGCCCAAACTGCATGGTGGAAATAAATGAGCTCATCAAACCGGCTTCCATCCCAAGCTGCCAGGTGTTACCTCCTCCCCCCACCCAAGCAGTCCTGTCAGTCCACCTCAGTGTCACTGAGCAGGTATCATTCCCTGGGAACCATTCACAGAGCCCAGAGGACAGTCAGCATCGGTCCGTGGCAATCCCTTTGGATGGAATCACACTGTTCAATCCATCTCACCACTTCCTACTCCGGCTGCGACCCACCTAGGGTCTTGTCTTCCTTCTCCCCTTCCATACATGCTACCTTATGTTTCAGGGGCTAGGGGCGCCCGTAAACACACCTCGGTGGTGTGGACAGCAGACAAAGCTAAGGCCAATCACCCAGGCAGTGCCTCCAGACTGGCCTAGGAGCCTGCTCAGTACCTCAGCCAGTTCCCTGGAGAAGAGGTGGGAAGTAAGCCCCACTGCGGCTGCGCAGCTGTCTTTGGTATCAAAGGAAGTGAAGTAGAAATGGTTGTAGGTGTGGAAATGGTTGGGCACGGTTGGCATTGCCCTCCGGAAACCCCAGGGACATATGTAGGATGTAGGATGTAGGATCCTGTGGGATGCTGAGCAGGGCAATGCATCCTCTTCTCTGGTTTCTGTCCGGCTTCTCCTCTTTGGGGTTCTATCCTATAGGTCAAGTGCTGCTGCCTCCACCAAGCAAACCAGAATCAAGCAGAGATCTTCCCTGGAGCCTACACCAGGTACTGATTCCCATTTTTAAAAACTGTCCTCTTCTGAGGCCCCTGAGCTGCCCCCACATCCCCTGTACTGAGAGTCTGAGTACCAGCTCTGTGCCAGCCACCCTGTTGTGCAACTGCTCTTTAAAAAAACACACAGCAAACTGAATGCTGATGTCGCCACAAGATGTTCATTACCACTTTCTTTGTCCCCGGCTTGGGGAGGATGGGGGCTGGCTCATTTGGAGAGGGCTCCAAGGAATGCCACTGTCCCCACGCAGATCTGTCTGGTTTGGTTTGGGCTTGGTCTCTGTGCGTTTAGGCTGGCTTTCTCTGTGGGACCACGCGGCCCCCCTGCTTCATCAGCACGTGTTTATGGAGGCCTTGCATTGGGCTGTCCACAACGATGTCCCCCCACCCACCCAGAGGTGACCCCACAGGAGGAGGAGAGGGAGGAGGAGGAGGAAGAGCATAGTGGTAGCAGCTGGTGGCGGTAGTGGTGGTGATAAAGCCACTAGCACTTGGGAGAACAGGTCCTGGGAGCCAAAGCCGCCTTCAGGCCCTCTGCAGGACTCAGCGCGCTGAAAACTCACGCAGCTCCGGGGAGTTGACACCGTACTCACCAGGCCCATTTTACCTATGGGCATCCTGAGTCCTGCGCTCAAGCCTAGCAAAAAGGACCTTGATTCTCTCAGCCACTGTGCTCAGCTGAGGAAGATAAAGCCAGTACAACCATAAACAAGATGGAAAACAATGGATGCCATTGAGGAGATGCAGGGACACTGTCAAGGAGGCTCAGAGAAGCAGGGGAGGACTACGTGAGGGAAGAGAGGTGGGCTGCCACTGTGAGGAGAAGGGCACCGGGGCTCCTGTCCAGGCGGGGCAGATAACCAGGCACGGACGCTCAGAAGTAGAGCTGCCCGACAGGGAAGCGTTGGGGACACTCACGGCTTCTGGCTGGGCTGAGAAGCCCTGAGCACTAGGCGAATGCGCTTGCACACCGTGGGCCACTGAGGCTTTTGAGCAAGAGCAAGTCTGGATCAGAATTCTTTTAGGAAGGGTTGACCCAGAGTGCCTTATAAAAAATAAGACAATGGAGGACAAGATTTCTTGGGCACCGAAACTGTTCTGTGATGTGTAACGGTGGATACATTTGTCAACACACACAGATGTACAACACAAAGTCAACCCCAAGGTAAACTTGGGACTTAATATTGGTCTGGCTTGGTCAGTCAGGCATCAGACTTGATTTCAGCTCAGGTCATGATCTCAGGGTTGTAAGATGAGACCCTGCATTGGGCTCCACGCTCAGCAGGGAATCTGTTAGAGATTCTCTCTCTCCTACCTCCCCCTGCTTGTGCTCACTCTCTCAAATAAGTAAATCTTTGAAAAATAATAATAATACTGGTCCATCAGTTGTCATAAATGCATCGCACTAATACAAGATGTTAGTAGGGGAAGCTGTGTTTATGATGGTGGGGAAAGGTGAATACTTCTCAAACAATTTTCTGTAAACCTTAAACTGCTCTTTAAAAAAACAAAGTATTAATTATTCAGAAGTCTTTTTTTTTTTAAGATTTTATTTATTTATGAAGGGGGGTGGTAGGAGAAGCACAGGGAGAGGGACAAGCAGACTCTGTGCTAAAGGCCATGCCTGACATGGGGCTCGATCTGAGATCATGACCTGAACCGAAACCCACTGAGCCGTCCAGGCGCCCCTCAGGAGTCTTTTTTTTTAAGAGCTTTTCTAAAAATTTTAATTCCAGTACAGTTAACATATAGTGTTATACTAGTTTCAGGTGTACAATACAATGATGCAATAGAAAAGATGTCTTTTTTTAGCAAAATAATCAGATTGCATTCCTAAGAAACTCAGTTTTTTGAAAATTGCATTTTTGAAAGCAGTCATTTCAAAGGAAGGATTGAGAGTTTCATTCATTTTTCCCCACCAAAATTTAATAAAGTTTTTTTTTAAGTTGACTTAAGTAGTCTTTACACTGAATATGGGGCTTGAACTCACAACCCTGAGATCAGGAGTCACATGCTCTTCCAACTGAGCCAGCCAACGGCCCCAGTAAAGGTCGTTTTTAATTAGTTGGCTGTGTATAGCCATAAAATCCACATATCAGAAAGCACTCTGGTCTTTGCGTCTGGTATCTGCTCAAGACTAATAGGCTGTCTTGGCACATGAGCCGCAGCAGGATGGGCCTGCTACCTTCCACAGTGTACTCCCCGAGCCATTGTCCTCACCTTACTCCCCTGCCACATGTTGGTAAACAAGGCCACTCTACTGCTCTGCTCTTGGCCAGGGCCACAGACTTTTTCTGTCTCTGAGGTGCTGAATCTGATGGAGCCAGAGTTCCAGTTCTGTTTGGTTACAGTCAATAATAGCACGCTGTATTCCGTAATCAGTTGTGTTATGCGCAGTTCCTCTTGACAAGCCCAGCAGAAGGCCTGTGATAACTGAGTACCAGCTCTGTGCCAGCCACCCTGTTGTGCAAGTGATCACATGGGCAGTCAGATCCCAAGGCTGAGGAATCCAGGGAAATCCACCAGGAAAGCCCAGTGGACATTTTGGTGAGAAAATCATGCAAGAGTTAGTAAAGTCCAGATGGATCCTCGGGTCCCTGTGGCCTTTCACCTGCTTCCCAGGTGGTCCTCTTCTCACTTAGACCACCATTTCCAAAGTGTGGAACCCCATAATCTCTCTGGTGGGCCACAGGCATCTGGGAGTCTTCAGAGGAAAATGCAATGACACAGTGGTAGTCACATGTGTATCTTGAATTGGAGATGTGAGATCGTAGTGACTTCACAAAAACCCTATTTTTTGCTCCATGACAATTCCATACTTAAATGTTGAACATTTTCTGTAAGGACAGCGTCAATCAGATTGTCTTAAGTAACATTCATTTGACAAGATTCATCCTGGTTAATGTATTTTTCACACCATTGGCTGGCATCAAATTTGCAATCTTTATTTTTGCAATTGGGTTATATTTTATTCCATTTCACTTTTTAAAAAAGGGATTAGTGGCTCAAAAGTGTTCACTGAAGCATAAAATAGTGATGGAAACAGTATTTTGTATCCTACAGATCAGAAAAATCTTTCAAATACCCCAGGAAACTATGAGTCCAGATTGATTTAAAATGTCAGGATTTATTGGGTCAAGCAAATCTGCAGGTGTGATTTTACCCAAAGCCGTTGAACATTAAAACTTAATAAAAGATACATCTGGTCATGAGTTTGAGCCCCACAGTGGGTGTAGCGCTTACTTAGAAACTTAATAGGAGATGCCACAATGAAAATCTGGAAACTGAATTTAATTAGATTGGAGCTTCTGCTTGCCTGGGTCTTCCTCCAGTAAAGTCACAAAACCTGGTCAGAGGGTACCAGCAAAGCTTTTGAGTTCTTCAACAGTAAAAGATGGTGACGATAAGGCACTTTTTCAGAAGAAGTACAAAAAATTGTTTTCTAGGACAAAATGATTCATTGCTGAACATAGAGTAAAGACAAAAATGGCCAACCTGTTATTCAAAAGCTTTACTTACTTAAGCAGATTAGATACATGTTACCGTTCCGTTATAAACCAATCCACAAAGTTACTCACATACATTATGTTCCATGAGAAACAAAATGAGCTGGTGGTCAAAGTTTCATTAAAGATCTTATTTTATAGAGGTTTTTCTTAAATATTTTATTTATTTATTTGACAGACAGAGATCACAAGTAGGCAGAGAGGCAGGCAGAGAGGGAGAGAGGAAAGCAGGCTCCCCGCCGAGCAGAGAGCCCAATGTGGGACTAGATCCCAGGACCCCGGGATCATGACCTGAGCTAAAGGCAGAGGCTTAACCCACTGAGCCACCCAGGTGCCCCCTTTATAGAGATTTTTAAAATTAATTTACTTGAGAGAGAGAGAGAGAATGTATGTGTATGAGAGTGAGGGCAGGGGCCGAAGGAAAGGGAGAAAAAATCTCAAGCAGTCTCAGCTGAGCATGGAGCCCGATGCAGGGCTGGATCTCAAGACCCTGAAATCATGACCTGGGCCAAAACCAAAAATCGGACGCTTAACCAACTAAGCTCCCCAGGCACCCCTTTAGAGATTTTTAAAAATTTCATTTTTATGATATTATGATATGATAACTGGTACTCAGTTATCACAGGCCTTCTGCTGGGCTTCATTCATCCATACCCAGCATGGGGCTCGAACTCACAAACAACCTCAAGAGCAAGAGTCACATGCTCTTCTGACTGAACCAGTCAGGTGCCCCGTCGGAGATCTTACTGCACAACGATTAATAATCTACCCTACCACAAAAGCATTTCCGGTTGCAGACGTGAGCTGGTCTACAGCTCTTGCTGTGTGTGCTGTGTGGAGACACGAGGCAGGAAGCCACAGTGGCGCTTTGTTCTGTGTCACTGAACCTGCAGTGGAAAGCCATGGGAGGGGTGGGCTGTAGACGGAAATAGATGCCAGGTGTCCTACCGAAGCAGCAGTGGAGGGAGCCATGGAGGAGGGCTATTGCTCCAGAAATGAAGGACCTGTCTCTGCCTGCCCACATACTATCTCACTCCCAAGGAGCCACTTCTTGGATATGATGCTGTTTGGACAGATACTGTGGACACAGCACACAAGTTGTGGTCACCGCCATGTCCATCCTGCCCCGTAATGAAATGGAGATAGCGGGAGACCATTGATGTATGTTAAGATGATGGACTGAAATCGCCAGGGGTACCTGGGTAGTTCGGTCGGTAAAGTGTCTGCCTTCAGCTCATGATCCCAGGGTCCTGGGATCGAGCCCCACGACAGGCTCCCTGCTTAGCACGGAGCCTGCTTCTCCCTCTCCCTCTGCCCCACTCATGTGTGTTCTCTCTCACGCTCACGCTCTCTCTTAAATAAATAAAATCTAAAAACAAAGAAAGCGAAAAGAAAAGAAACCACATAAGTTCAAACCTCAACTTTAGAATAAAATTGCAACACAAGGATGTCTGTTAAAAAGATACACAAAGGTAAGATCTGGAGAGGTGCTAACATCAGGAACATTTTGGAAGTTGGAAGGTAGATGGATGAGGGGTTACTAAAGGCTTGGCAAACTGGAGGAAACTGAGAACCAGATGGCCCCCTTACGCCCTCGAATTCTCAAAAGGCTCCACTGCAGAAGATACCAGCTCTTCCAGGAACTAAGAGCGATGGGAACGGTGGGCGAGAGGATGGTTATTGAGCACGGTATAGGTGGACCCCCAGAAGCTGCCCCCCACTTCATGCCTCTGCCTGTAACCCAAAGAATTTCTCTAGGGAGAGGTTAACACAGGGTCTGCAGACTGGGAGAGCCAGGCCCAGTAGAGGGTGTTCGTATCCTACTGGAAAACAACCAGCAGACACCCAAACAAAACGGGAGTCTGCGAATGTGTGTATAGTAGGTGCCTGATTCAGGGGCCCCTAGCCCTACGCCTGCTCTGCTTTTACCCTGTCACCGTGAGATACTTAACACCCTCCAGACCAGGGGATGGGGAATCTTACCAGCCCAGGAAAGGCCTAAAGATGCTCACATTCCGAGATCCTCCCCCAAAATGGTCCACCCAAAGCCTAAAGCCCCATCAGTATGTGTAGAGTTTCCTGCTAGCTTTTTCGTGCCCCATTCATATTTGTGAGCAACAAGCACAGCTCACCAGACATCTGAGGACTGGCCCTGTCACAGAAGTTAAGGCCAAAGCAGGAAAGAGAGACTGTGTTGGTACAAGACAGTTCATTTTCTCTTTCTCAAATAAATAAATGAATCTTGAGAAAAAAAATAAAAAGCACCAACTGTAGTGTCTTCAGAGGGATAAGATGCTACATCCTGAAGCAAGAAAGAAGGACATGGAAAGGCGCACTCAGAACAAAAGCAGCTCTTAACAAACCCAAGCGCACAGTCACAAAACAGAAGGGTTGGAAGATAAAGTGCTCTTCACCTCAAAAACTAGATGAAAAAGACAGTCAAATAAAAAGCCAGAAAGGAAAGATGAACAGTGGGTATTTACTGCACCTGAAAGGAAAGCTCTGGATTGACCCTCTCCTGAGATTTGGAGGTTGGCCCTTGTGAACCAAAACTACAGAAAATACACATATGAAGCGGCGCCTTACCCTTTCTGGCCTCCTGCTCTGCTCTGGCCCACCCCGTATCTCAGCTGATGCCCCAGCAGGGGTGGATCCTGTGCCACCCAGGACGCAGTCACAGTGGCGACTGTGACTCCCCTGAAAGAGACCCTTGAAACTCAGAGAAGCGGAGATCAGACGAGGCCCTGGGCGTGTGTGTGGGCTGTTTTCCACTGGAGCCTGCATCTGACCAGGGCAACGGTCTCATTCACGGCCATCCTTCCATTTTTAAAAAAGGAGATCATTTTCCATCACGCAAGGTGAAAAAGTTCTGGGCAACAGAACTCCTTAATGCTATTGAACTCTACACTTGGAAATAGTTGTGACAGTAAATTTTGTGTTACGTTTATTTTGCTGCAATTAAAATTTTAAATTTTTTTTTTTAAGATTTTGTTTATTTATTTGACAGGCAGAGATCACAAGTGGGCAGAGGGGCAGGCAGAGAGAGAGGAGGAAGCAGGCTTCCTGCTGAGCAGAGAGCCCGATGCGGGGCTCGATCCCAGGACCCAGGGATCATGACCTGAGCTGAAGGCAGAGGCTTAACCCACTGAGCCACCCAGGTGCCCCATGCAATTAAAATTTTAAAAAGAGGGAAGCAAGTTGCAAGAGAAATCTCTAGAGAGATCCACATAGGTGAGAAAACTGGCTAGAGAAGAAAGAAAAGAAAAAAGAAGAGAATGCTGAACATAAAATTCAGGAGGGTGGTTATCTCTGGGCGTGGGGAGGGAAGGAGATGGCACTGGGATGGTCCAGAGGGCCTTGGGCTGTTCCTGGCATTCTGTCTCCTAGGCTGGGTTTTGGCCACATGGAATCCCATGATCACTCATTCCCATTTAAATGTGGACATGCTCCGGGGCTCCCTGGGTGGTGCACTCAGTGAAGCTTCGGACTCTTGATTTTAGCTCAGGTCATGATCTCAGGGTCCTAGAATCGAGAACCCCCTGAGTGGGGCTCTTTGCTTAACGAGGAGTCTGCTGGAGTTTCTCTCTCTCCCTCTCCCTCTACCCTTCTCTCTTTCTGAAATTAAAAAAAAAAGAAATCTTTTAAATAAATAAATACTGACATGCTTCACTATTATATTTTCTATTGTATATCTACTCTATTATAGAAAAAGAGCTCTTTTAGACTATTTTGGCACTTTTATTATACATCTGCTGCTCTATTCAGTGCCTGCCATGATCTCTGGGTCATGAGATGGAGTGCTACATCAGGCTCCGTGCTGGGTGTGGAGCCTGCTTCAGATTCTCCCTGTCCCTCTCCCTTCTGCCCCTCCCCCGATTCATGCACCATTTCTCTCTCTTTCTCTCTCTCTCTCTCTCAAAAAAAAAGCATACTTTAGAATTAAGAACTGTTTCAAATATGTTTCCAGTATCCTCAGAAGGGCCTATCCCATGACTGAGCACACACAGATACAAAAAGACATAACGTTATCTTTCTTTCCCATATGTGCCTCTTTCTCCTCAAAACAGAAAGTCAGCCACATCCTAACAGAATTGTTTTGACATTACGAAAGGAATGTATGCTTACCATATAAAAACTTTAAGCAAAATGCACACTATTGATAAAGAGGAGAGAGTAAATCTCCCCTTCTGTCCCCTTCCTATTACCTCTCTTCTGTTGAAATTGGTACAGGTCCTTCCAGATGATTTGCCAGGAATTGACAACTGTGCTCACATATCCACTTCATATACCGGAACATATTTTAGCAATATGGTTCTCCACACGGCAGCCAGAGCGTTCCTTTACAAATATAAGTCAGAGCCTGTCACAGAGCCTGAGGGGCTCCCCAGTGCCCTCTGAGCAAGTCCATGTCTGCCTGCAAGGCCCCCAGGGTGACAGGTGCCCTCGTCCCCCCACTCCTTATGTTCCATTCCTCTTGAAGCCTGCTCTTCCTCCAGTCAGCCAAGCACATGGCCCTGGCCCTGGCTGGTCTCCTTCTGGAAGCTTCTCCCCCCAGGTATTCTCAGGGCCCACACGTCCTACAAGTCTTTCTCAGATGCCACCTTTCCAAGGAGGTCTACCCTGACCACCCTATTTAAAGTCACATCCAGCCCCCCAGCACTCCCACTCCCCCTTTGGCCCTTTCATATTTTACTTCCTTTAGAGCCCTCTGACTTTCAAACTTATTAATTCATTTGTTAGCTAGATGATTTTCTGTGTGCCTCCCCTTGCTGGCATGTGAACTCCGCAAGAGCAGAACTGTTTCTTTTGCTTGTCCGTGTATCTGTCCCCAGGGCCAAAATCTGCCTGCTTGAGAACCACGTGTTCAATGAATTATTTGTAAAGGTTTTAGAAAATTTTCCGTATTACTTGCACTTCATTTACTTTTGTATTCCTAAAGCCTAGTCCAGTAGGCCTTACGAACACGAAGTGTTGTTGGATTGATGCTGTTTTACAGCCAAACAGTCAATAGGAAGGAGGGACAGAGAGATTGAGAAAGAGAATAAATAGTGGACGCAAACTTCCAGTGAGCGCCACCTAGTGGCAGGATGGCGCCATCAGCCTCCCCGGGCAAAAAACAGATTTGTGTGAATAAGATAAAAAGTAGTATTTCCTACTTTAAGACTTTTATTTTTTATTTTTGAAGATTTTATTTTTTTATTTTTTTAACTAGAGAGAGGATGCGCACATGCACTCTTTGGGTAGGCTCTGGGTAGTGTGTCCTTGAGGACAGGGATGGAAAGTACATCCTTGGAGACTGGCTCCAACTATTTGATAGTGACAAGTATTTAAAGGCCTATTTTTTTTTTTTTAAGGCCTATTTAGACAATTTTTTTAAAAAACTGTTTTTCAAGGAAATCCAAGTTCCTCAACCCTCACTACTGAAGCAGATAATGAAAACAAATAATAGAATAATCCTTACAAGTTATTAGGTGGGTATTGTTGTTCCTAATTTTGTCCCTCTGTTCACACTAAGGAGGGAAAGAAATCATGTCTCCATGACAAGACAGCTCCCCTGTAGGCTGCATAGGACAAAAGATGCTACTGTAGTGAAGCCCTGTATCCACCATGGCTTCTGACACTTTCCCATTCCAGGCCTTGCTGGCCCTGCAGGGACTGGCCCTCCCAGGGTGAGCTGATTCCTTGAGACAGTAAACCACCTGTCTGTGAGTGTGCCTTTCAGATGCAAACCAACCGATCCCAACTCCAACCACCTCCCCCATCAGGCTCTCACCCTCTGAGCCACTACCCACCTGCCCTATCCCTCAAGGCCAGGTGTCAGACACCAGGGGACAGCCCCCATGGCCCAGAGTCTCCTGAAATCATCCAAACTGGTTTCTAAACCTCCTGGTCCTGTCCCACCAGTTCCTTCCTGTAGAAACCAGCAGGGGCTCCGGCTCACATTTCCCACCCCAACCTCCTGATGGGCCCCGTGCTTTTCCATGTGGTCCCCCAGGGAAGCTCTCTCTTGGGAACTGTGAGTAACTGTACTTTCAATGGCAGTTGTCCCCTGGTCTGTTGGCCTTAGCCTCAGCTTTTCTAGTAATACACTACACAGTTGACCCTTGAACACCATGGGTTTGAAATGTGGGATCCCTTATATGCGGATTTTTTCAAATTTTCTTATTTAAATTCAATTTAGTTAACAATAGAGTGTATTAGTAGTTTCAGGTAGAATTTAGTGATTCCTCAGTTGCATGTAACACCCAGTGCTCATGACATCAAGTGCCCTCCTTAATAACCTTCACCCAGTTGCCCCATCCCCCCACCACCGCCCCTCCAGCAACCCTGTTTATTTCCTACAGTTCAGCGTCTCTTGTGCTTTGCCTTCCTCTCAATTTTCATCTTATTTATTTTATTTTTCTTTCCTTCTCTTGTTTCTTAAATTCCACCTGTGAGTGAAATCCCATGGTATTTCTCTTTCTCTGACTTTTTGCTTAGCCTAGACCCTCCATGCATGGTTCCATCCATGTTGTTGCAAATGCGGATTTTTTTTTTATAAATACAATAAAGTGTTGTAAATGTATTTTCCTCTTCCTTATGATTTTCTTTTCTCTAGCTTATTTTATTGTAAGAGTATTGTCTATAATACATGTACAAAATCTGTATTAATCGACTGTCAACAAGGCTTTGGGTCAACAGTAGGCTCTTTGTAGTTAAGTTTTTCATTTTTTTTTTTAAAGATTTAATTTATTTATTTGACAGACAGAGATCACAGTAGACAGAGAGGCAGGCAGAGAGAGAGAGGGAAGCAGGCTCCCTGCTGAGCAGAGAGCCCGATGCGGGACTCGATCCCAGGACCTTGGGATCATGACCTGAGCCGAAGGCAGCGGCTTAACCCACTGAGCCATCCAGGCGCCCTGTAGTTAAGTTTTTCAAGAGTCACAAGTTTCACACGGATTTTCCACCTTGGGGTGGGTCGGCACCCCTAATCCTTAACGTTGTTCAAGGGTCAACACTATTTGTTTTTTAAGATTTTATTTATTTATTTGTGAGAGAGGGAGGGAGAGAGAGAGAGTGAGCACAGGCAGAGTGGCAGGCAGAGGCAGAGGGAGAAGCAGGCTCCCTGCCGAGCAAGAAGCCTGATGTGGGACTCGATCCCAGGACACCGGGATCATGACCCGAGCCAAAGGCAGCCGCTCAACCAACTGAGCCACCCAGGTGTCCCAAGGGTCAACACTATTTTAAAATCAGCTCTCAGGGATGGCACAACATAGAGAGGACTCCTGACTCCTTAGACTCTGTCCCCACAGCAGCATGGCCTGCCGCTGTTGTCTTCCTCCTACAAAGCCATATCAGCTGCCCTGAATTCAATGCGGCTCCCCCACCTGGAAAAAGGGATAGATGTCCCCCAGACAGGTCAGCTCCACGCCAAACCTGGAGCAAGGAGTCTCAATTTTCTCATGGCATCTTTCCCATCCCCAAGCAGGAGGGCCTGGGGAATGGCTGGCAGGGCTGGGGGAGGGGTGGGGGGGGCGCACATTGAATTCTAGGATTGAAGCAGAAATGAAAACATGTTCTTGGAGCAATAATGTAAGGGAACAACCATAATGGCCAGAGGGTTACTGGATGAGTTGGTGGACTTTTCATGAGAAATCGTTAGTGAAAGAACAAGATTCAGAATGTGATCTGTTCTGTAACAATTACCATGAATATTTAATACTTATGAATGTGCATATACGGCAATATATGATTTATAAATACAGAGAAAAATAAATTTAATTATGCAGGTTTCCTGATGAAGGGGTTAATGAAAGAAGGGGGGGGAAGGAGCAAAAGGAAATGCAAATAAAAACACACTGAAAGGGGCACCTGGGTGGCTCAGTGGATTAAGCCTCTGCCTTCTGCTCAGGTCATAATTTCAGGGTCCTGGGTCGAGCCCCACATCGGGCTCTCTGCTCAGCAGGGAGCCTTCGTCCCCCTCTCTCTCCCTCTGTCAAGTAAATAAATAAAAATCTTTAAAAAAAAAACACACTGAAAACTGCATGTGTGACAAGATCATATGTATCAATGATAGCATAATATAAGTAGCATAATAAAAAATCTGAGTTCTTGGGGGCTCCTGGCTGGCTTAGTGGGTATAGCAGGCAACTCTTGATCTCTGAGTCATGAGTTTGATCCCCACATTGGGAGGTAGAATTTACTTAAAAAATAATTTTAAAAAAATTTCTTTTAAATATTCCGAAGTTCTGAAGTAGTGCTGCTTGGTTTAAACCCAGATTTACTACTTCTTAGCCCTGTTATGTTGGGCAAAGTGCTCCTCTCTATACCTCAATTTCCAGATCTGTGAAATGGAGATCATAATTGTGCTTATGTCCAACAGCTGTTGAGAGGATTATATGGAAAAATTCATTTAAGCTCTTAGAACCATGTCTGGCACGCATAGTGAATGTTCACCAAACACTTGGCTAGCATTCATAGTCATTACTAACGGTCAGTACCCCAGTTTGCATTCCCCAGAACCTCTGTTCCTTCTAGCACACAGCTCAGGGCACTGAACTCTGGTCCATCTCACAGATGCTGAGCCCAAATACTGCCGTAAATTTCTAACCACCCAGGTTGCCTTTAATATGCACCACACGAACCACTGCCCCTCTGTTTATACAGTTTCTCTCCAAGCAGATCGCAGTATAATTGACCCATTTGGGGAGCTCTGTCTTTTCATTTGTTTCCTTTTTTAAAACAGCTTTATTGGGGTATAATTTACTTACAATAAAATATACTCCTTTTAGCACACAAGTCAACCGACTTTTAATACATTCACAGAGTTGTTCAGCCATCCCTGGAGTCCGATTTTAGGACTTCTCTTTGCATTTACTTACTTATTTAGAAAGATTTTATTTATTTATTTATTTATTTATTTATTTGTGTATTTATTTCAGAGGGAGAGAGAAAGACAGAGAGAGAGCACAAGCTGGTTGAAGGGCAGAGGGAAAAGCAGACTCCGGGCTGAGTGGGGAGCCTGCCGAGGGTCTCCATCCCAGGACCCTAGGATCCAGACCTGAGAGGAAGGCAGATGTAAGCAACTGAGCTGCCCAGGCACCCCTAATCAGGTCCATTTTTAAAAACACTGAGATCCTTTGGAACCATCCCTTGTCTTTCTTTTTATCAGAGATTTGCGTTGCTCCTTTTGCTGGCGATCCGTTTATGGCTGCAGCCTTCTGCTTCCCCTTTGTTTTTATCATGGGATTCTCAAAGAGCTTTTCTAGGCCAAAAGCAACTAACAAAGGGGGAGACCAGGGGGTTATGCATGGCTTCAGGAATTTTTTGTGGATCCAGAGCGGAATGGGAATGACCATACAAGGAACGCACCCATCCTCCCAGGCTGGAGTTCCTGAAGGGCAGTGCAGAGCGGGCACAAGGTGCCCAGGGAGGGCCACCTGTGAGCGGGTGGGGCTCGCTCAGCACGGACACCACAGAGCCCCCCTCCAACCCGCAGCCGAAAGCCTAGGCCCACCAGATCTTTTCTATGCTCCCCGAAAGAAACCTGGTACCCGTTTGCGTTTGCTCCCAGCTCCCACCTGCAGCCCTAGGTAACCATGATCCTTTGTTTGCTTTTGAGTTAGAGCCCGTCCCTCCCGCTGTTGGCTGAACTGTCAGGAACCGAAAGGAGGTCCCTCCCCTGGTCACCCACCCTAACCCCTCTGCCAGACATGTGAGCAGTCCCCGTGATGGGCATTCTCCACAGATAACTGCCTCCATCCATTTCTTTATTTTTCTTAATACCATCAAATGTTCTTTTAATTAATTTAATTAATTGCAAAATAAATGCTTATTGTAAAACCCACAGAAGCACAAAGAATCCAAAGAAAGAATACAAATTACCCAAAATCAGTCCTACACACAGATAGACCTACCATTAAGATTTTTAGGTAATGGGACGCCTGGGTGGCTCAGTTGGTTGGACGACTGCCTTCGGCTCAGGTCATGATCCCGGAGACTGGGAATCGAGTCCCGTATCAGGCTCCCAGCTCCACGGGGAGTCTGCTTCTCCCTCTGACCTTCTCCTCGCTCATGCTCTCTCACTGCCTCTCTCTCAAATAAATAAATAAAATCTTTAAAAAAAAAAAAAGATTTTTAGGTAAATGGGGCTCCTGGGTGGCTCAAGCTGTTAAGCATCTGACTCTTGATTTCCGCTGGGGGCGTTTGCTCAAAATTCTCTTCTTCCTCTGTCCTTCTCCGCATGTGCGCTCTCTCTCATTCTCTAAAATAAATCCTTTTTTTTAAAGATTTTATTTATTTATTTGACAGAGAGAGAGAGATATCCCAAGCAGGCAGAGCAGCAGGCAGAGAGAGAAAGAGAAGCAGGCTCCCTCCCCGCCCCCCCCCCACCCCCCAAGCAGAGAGCCAGATGCGGGCCTCATCCCAGGACCCTGCAATCATGACCTGAGCTGAAGGCAGAGGCTTAGTCCACTGAGCCACCCAGATGCCCCTAAAATAAATCTTAAAAAATACTTTTTAAAAGATTTTTATGTGAACCATATATGATTTTTTTAATGGAAAAGGGTCATATTACAATATCCTTTTTAGAATCTTTTTGTTTAATAACTTCCCTATTATTAAATATTTCTATACGACTTAAATGATTTTTCCCAGATTTGTTAGGTTATGAGCTCAGCATTGGACATTCAAGTTGTTTCCCATTTGTCTTCTATATAACACTCTGTTGAACGTGTTTAGAGATACATTTCTACACACCCCTCTGTCATCTGTTACATCTCTCCCTGTCATCCAACTGTGAACACTTTCATTTTTTATTGTAATAATTCATGAAAGAAAAAATTTTTTTCTTTTTGTGTTTTTTTTTTTAGATTTTATTTATTTATTTGACAGACAGATCACAAGTAGGCAGAGAGGCAGGCAGAGAGAGAGGGGAAGCAGGCTCCCTGCTGAGCAGAGAGCCCAATGTGGGGCTCGATCCCAGGACCCTGGGATCATGACCTGAGCCGAAGGCAGAGGCTTTAACCCACTGAGCCACCCAGGTGCCCAGAAAGAAAAATTTTCAAATGGGAACAGTAAAAGTCACACTCCAACCCAAACTCCTAGGGACTACCACTGTGGGGATATACACTTCGAGATTTTATAATGAATATATAAGTTTCTGTGATATATATATATTTTAGACAAAAACAAGATCATAGTGTGCATATGGTTCTACTACTTCTTATTTTCATTTGATGAGGAAAAAAAGTTTTTAGTAATTTCAGGTGTCCAGTGATTGAGCAATCTTACACATTACTCTGTCCTCACCGTGGTAAGTGCACTCTCGATCCCCATGACCTATTTCTCTCATCCCCCACCCCATCCCCGCTCTGATAACCATCAGTTTGCTCTCTGTAATTAAGAGTCTAATTTTCATTTTGTGTCTCTCCCTTTCCCCCTCTTTCCTTGTTTGTTTTGTTTATTAAATTCAACATATGAGTGAAATCATATGGTCTTTATCTTTCTCTAACTTGTTTCACTTTGCACTATAGTCTCTAGTTCCATCCATGTTTTTGCAAATGACAAGATGTCATTCTTTTTTGTGGCTAAATAATATTTCACTATGTGTGTGTGTGTGTGTGTGTGTGTGTGTGTGTGTACACCACATCTTTATCCATTCATCAATTGATGGACACCTGGTCTCCTTCCACATATTGGCTGCTGTAAACATAAGGGGGGGTGTAGCCCTCTGAATTAGTGTTTGTGTATTCTTCGGGCAAATACCTAGTAGTATAATCGTTGGATCACAGAATAGTTCTGTTTTAAACTTTATGAAGACCCTCCATTCTGTCTTCCACTGTAACCACACCAGTTTGCATTCCCATCAACAGTGCACGAGTGTTCCTTGTTCTCCACATCCTTGTCAACACCTGTTGTTTCCAGGTTGTTGATTTTAGCCATTCTGATAGGTGTGAGGTGATATTATAGTTTTGATTTGCATTTCTCTGATGATCGGTGATGTTGAGCATCTTTTCATATGTCTGTTCGCCATCTGGATGTCTTCTTTGGAGAACTATCTATGTGAATGTTTTCTGCCCATTTTAAAATTGGATTATTTGGTTTTGGGGTGTTGAGTTCCATAAGTTCTTTGCATATTTTGGATACTAACACCTTACTGGATACATCGTTTGTAAATATCTTCTCTCATTCTGTAGGTTGCCTTTCAGTTTTGATGATTGTTTCCTTTGCTGTGCAGAAGCTTTTTATTTTGATGTCATCCCAGTAGTTTATTTTTTATTTTGTTTCTCATGCCTCAGGAGAAATATCTAGAAAAAAGTTGCTATAGCCAATGTCAGGGAATTTACTGCCTATGCTCTCTTCTGGGATACTTATGATTTTGGTCCATATTTAGGTCTTTAATCCATTTTGAGGTATTTTTTTTCATCTAGATAGATATATTTTTATATCTTTTTTAATTTTTTTATTTTTTATAAACATATAATATAATTTTATCCCCAGGGGTACATGTCTGTGAATCGCCAGGTTTACACACTTCACAGCACTAACCATAGCACATACCCTCCCCAATGTCTTGAGTTTATTTTTGTGTATGGTGAAAGGAAATGGTCCAGGTTCATTCTTTTGCATATCGCTATCCAGTTTTCCCAATACCATTTGTTGAAGAAACTGTCTTTTTCCCATTGGATATTCTTTCCTGCTTTGTCAGAGAGTAACTGACCATATAATTGTACATTTATTTCTGAGTTTTCTATTCTTTTCTATTGATCTGTGTGTCTATTTTTGTACCAGTACCATACTGTTTTGATTATTACAGCTTTGTAATATAATCTGAAGTCTGGAATTGTAATGCCTCCAGCTTTGCTTTTCCTTTTCAAGATTGCTTTGGCTCTTTTGGGTCTTTTGTGGTTCCATGCAAATTTTAGGATTGTTTGTTCTAGTTCTGTGAAAAATGCTGGTGGTATTGTAATAGGGATTGCATTAAGTGCATAGATTGCTTTGGGTAGCATAGACATTTTTTAAGATTTATTTATTTATTTGAGAAAAGAGAGAGCACACACAAGCAGGGAGAGTGGCAGTGGGATAGGGAGAGAAGAGAGGGAATCTCAAGCAGACACCCTATTGAGAGCAGAGCCCTGGGCTCTGTGATCATGAGATCATGATCTGAGCCAAAATCAAGAGTCTGACACTTAACCAGCTGAGGCACCCAGGAGTCCCTGGGTAGTATAAACATTTTAACATATTTCTTCTTCCAGTCCATGAATGTTGAATGTCTTTACATTTTTTATGTCATCTTCAATTTCCTTCATCAGTGTTTTATAGTTTTCATGGTATAAGTCTTTCATCTCTCTGGTTATGTTTATTCCTAGGCATTTTATATTTGTTGGTATAATTGGAAATGGGATTGTTTTCTTAATTTCCCTTTCTGCTACTTCATTTTGGTGTATAGAAATGAAACAGATTTCTGTAGATTAATTTCATATCCTACAACTTTACTGAATTTATCAGTTCTGGCAGTTTTTTGGTGGAGTCTTCTAATTTTCTATATATAGTATCATGTCTCTGTAAATAGTGAAAGTTTTACTTCTTCCTTTCCAGTTTGGATCCTTTTCTTTCTTTTTCTTGTCTGATTACTGTGGCTAGGACTCCCAGTCCTGTGTTGAATAGAAATGGTGAGAGTGAACATCCCTGTCTTGTGCCTGCCCTTTTGGGAAAGGCTCTCAGTTTTTCCCCAATGAGGATAATATTGGTTGTCGGTTTTTTTATATATAGCCTTCATTGTGTTGAGGGATGTTCCCTCTAAACTACTTTGCTGAGAGTTTATCACAAATGGATGTTGTACTTTGTCAGGTGCTTTTTCTGCATTTATTGAAATGATCATATGGTTCTTACTCTTTCTCTTATTGATGTGAGGTATAACGTTGATTGATTTGTGAATATTGAACCACCTTTGCAATTCAGAAATAAATCCCACTTAATCATGGTGAACGATTGTTTCAATGTACTGTTGGATTTAGTTTGCTAGTATATTGTTGAGGATTTGGGCATCTATGTTCATCAAAGATATTGGCCTGTGGTTCTTTTTGTGGTATTTTTATCTGATTTTGGTATCAGGATCATGCTGTATGAATTTAGAAATTTTCCTTCCTTTTCTATTTTTTTGGAATACTTTGAGAAGAATAGGTATTAACTCTTTAAACGTTTGGTAAAATTAACTTGTGAAGCCATCTGGTCCTTGACTTGTTTGCTGGGAGTTTTTTGGTTTCTCATTCAATTGCTGGTTATCGGTCTGCTTATGTTTCCTATTTCCTCCTGTTTCCTGTATGTTTCTAGGAATTTATCCATTTCTTCCAGGTTGCCCAATTCATTGGCATATAGATTTTCATAATATTCCGTTATAATTGTTTGTATTTCTGTGGTGTTTGTTGTTACTTCTTTCTCGTCTATGATTTTTTTTTTGGGTCCTTTCTCTTTTTTTGGAGGGGGTGCTGTCCTTTTTCTTTTTTGCTTGATAAGTCTGGCTAGAGTTTTATCAATTTTATTGATTTTTTTTCCCAAAGAACAAGCTCCTGGTTTTATTGGTCTGTTCTATTGGTTTTTTAAGTTTCTATTTCATTTATTTCTCCTCTAATTTTTTAAAAAGATTTAATTTATTTATTTGACAGACAGAGATCACAGTAGGCAGAGAGGCAGGCAGAGAGAGAGAGAGAGGAAGCAGGCTCCCTGTTGAGCAGAGAGCCCGACGTGGGGCTCGATCCCAGGACCCCGGGATCATGACCCGAGCCGAAGGCAGAGGCTCAACCCACTGAGCCACCCAGGTGCCCCTCTCCTCTAATTTTTTATTATTTCCTTCCTTCTGCTGGTTTTAGGTTTCCTATATTCTTTTTCTATCTCCTTTAGATATAAGGTTAGGTTGTGTTTGAGATTTTTCTTGCTTCTTGAGGTAAGCCCGTATCTCTATATACTTCTCTCTTAGAACCACTTTTGCTATATCCTTGCTATATCCCAAAGTTTTGAGCCATTGTGTTTTTCATTACCGTTTACTTTCATGTACTTTTTTATTTCTTGTTTTATTCCCTGGCTCACCCATTCATTGTTTAGTAGCATGTATTTGTGGTCTTTCCAGATTTTTTCTTGTGAATGACCTCTAGTTTTCATAATGTTGTGGTCAGAAAACATGCATGGTATGCTTCAGTCTTTTTTAATTTGTTGAGGCTTGTTTTGTGGCCTAATATGTTATCTATTCTGGAGAATGTTCCATGTACACTTGAAAAGAATATGTATTCTGCTGTTTTAGGATGGAATGTCCTGAATATATCTACTATGTCCATCTAGACCAGTGTGTCATTCAAAGTCACTGTTTATTTGTGGATTTTCTGTTTGGATGATCTATACATTGACTGATGTAAAGGGGGTGTTAAAGGCCCTTACTATTAATGTATTATTATAGATTAGTTCATTTTGTTATTATTTGTTTTATGTGTTTGGGTGTTCCTAGGTTGGGTGCATAAATATTTACAATTGTTTAATCTTCTTGAGTGTCTCCTTTATTATTATATAGTGTCTTTCTTTGTCTCCTGTTACAGTCTTTGTTCTAAAGTCTAGTTTGTCTGACATAAGTATTGCTATTCCAGCTTTCTTTTGACATCCATTTGCATGATAAATATTTCTCCATCCCCTCACTTTCAATCTGCAGGTGTCTTGAGGTCCAAAATGAGTCTCTTGTAGGCAGCATATGGATGGGTCTTGTTTTTTTACCCATTCCATCACCCTATATCTTTTGATTGGAGCATTTAATCCATTTACATTAAAAATAATTATTGATAGATATGTATTTATTGCCATTTTATTACTTGTTTTATGGTCGTTTTGGAAGATTTTCTCTGATCTTTTCTTATCTTTCTCTCTTTCATGGTATGATGGTTTTCTTTAGTGATATACTTAGATTTCTTTCTCTTTATTCTTTGCATATTTATTAGTGGTTTTTAAATTGTAGTTACCATTTGCTTCATATATAACAACTTCTGTGTATAGCAGCCTGTAAGTTGATGGTCAGTTGAGTTTGACCCCATTCTTTACTCCTCTCTTCCCCATGTTTGAGTTACATTGTTTCATATTTTATATCCTTTTATTTCATGAATTACCTTTACAAAAAAAAATTTTTATTGCTTTTATGTTTCTTACCTTCATACTGTCATTTTTATCTTTCTATTCAAAGAGTCCCTATTTGTTGCAGGCTGCTTTAGTGGTCATAAACTCTCCTTCTATTCCGAATTATAGCCTTGCTGGCTACACTATTCTTGGCTGCAGGTTTTTTCCTTTCAGTACTTTGAATGTACCACACCACTGCTTTGTGGCTTGGAAAGTTTCCACTGAAAAATCCACTGATGGCTTTATGAGGCTTCCTTTATACATAACTGTCATTATTTGTCTTGCTGCTTTTAATATATTTTTTAAAATTTTTATTTATTTATTTGTCAGAGCGAGAGAGCACAGCAGAGGGAACAGCAGGCATAGGGAGAGGCAGGCTCTCTGCTGAACAAGGAGCCCGATGTGGGATTCAGTCCCAGGCCCTGGGATCATGATCTGAGCTGAAGGCAAACGCTTAACTGACTGAGCCACCCAGGCTTCCCTTAATATTTTTTCTATATCATTTTTTCTTTATTTAAAATTTTACTTTAAATATGTCTTTATTTAAAATATGTCTTATTTATTTAAAATATGTCTTGGTGCAGATCTGCTTTTGTTGATTTTCTTGGGGGTTCTCTGTGCCTCCTGGATCTAGTTGTCTGTTTCCTTCCCCAGATTAGGGAACTTTTCAGCTATTATTTCTTCAAATAAATTCTCTGCCCCCCTTTTCTCTTATTCTTCTGGGACTCTATAATAAGGATGCTATTACGTTTGATGGAGTCAGGGAGTTTTCTAAGTCTATTCTTGTTTTGCATAATTCTTTTTTCTCTTTTGTTCAGCTTGTTTAGTTTTCATTACTCTGTCTTCTAGGTCATTCATTTGTTCCTCTGCTTCTTCCAGCTTGCTGTTCATTCTATTAAACCTGTTTCTCATTTTGTTTATTGAGCCTTTTATCTCTGCTATATTATTCCTTATCTCTGCATTAATGGTCTCACTGAAGTCTTCCACTCTTTTCTCAAATCCAGTATCCTTATGATAATTGCTTTAAATTCTCCATTAAGCATGTAACTTCCATCTGTTTTGCTTACATCTCTGTCCATGTTCTGTTGTTCTTTTCATTCTGTTCATTCAGTTGGGACAAATTTCTCTGTCACGTCATTTTGTCTAAGTCTCTGTGCCTGTTTCTATGTTAGGAAAGTCAGCTACTTCCCCTGTTCTTGAGGGTAATGGCCTCATGGCCTGTAGTGCCTCCTGTATGGTGTCTGTTGTTTCCCCAGGGCCTGGTGCTTTAGGGAGTGTCTCCATGTGTTCTGTGTGCACTCTGCTTTTGTATTCTAGCCACTTTATCCTTCATGCCAGTCATTGTCAGGA
This sequence comes from Mellivora capensis, assembly GCA_004024625.1. Classification (NCBI taxonomy): domain Eukaryota; kingdom Metazoa; phylum Chordata; class Mammalia; order Carnivora; family Mustelidae; genus Mellivora; species Mellivora capensis. The sequence continues at coordinate 1,803 of PISX010006070.1, read as the reverse complement.
GCTCTTTTTGCCTCTCATGGGCAGAGTTTGTTCCCTGGCCTGAATGTGGCATGTTTTAACTAGGTTAGCTCTGGCCTGCTTGCAAAATGAGACCTGTTGCCACCACCACTGGAGCCAAGGCCTCACGAAGCTCTGGGGTCAGGGGTTTGGGCGTCTTCTGGGAGAGGGACCCAGCTGTGTTGGGATTGAGGCAAATATTACGGGGGGAGGAGCACATTTCCAGTGCGAGGTGTAAGCAAGTTAGGTTGTGAGTGTCAATGTATTCTTGGTTCCTGCAGGTGAGTCTGTATTTATTCTGAGGGTGGGGAGGGAAACGGTGCTGTCTAGTTCCCATGTTCCCAGAGGGTCTCTCTGTTAATGTTGTCTCTCTGGGACAGGTTTGAGATGAGCAACTAACCTCCCTACTGTGTGTCCCAGGGCCTTTTCAGATTGCTGTTTCCATGCTGTGTGCCTATGGCTATTTGCCCTACCTTCTCGCCAAGAGCAGCCCTAATGTCCTTTGAGCTCTCCCAGAGCCAAGCACACTGACCTTTGAAATTCCAGGCTTTAAGCCTCACTGGTTATAAGAACTCACAAAATTCAGGCCCTCTCTCTTTCCAAGCCAATTGCTGTAGAAATTCGTTTAGCTCTCCTCTGAGATCTCCTGTGTGCTGGTCTATCTCCTGCACTTCTTCATGACTTCGACTCCCTCCCCACCACAGCAGCCACGATCCATTTCTCTTCCAAGCCATGTGTGTCTGCCCTTCCTACCTTCTTCAGTGTGGCCTTCTCCACATTTAGTTGTGGAGTTTGCTCTGCCAGCCTTATGATCGATTTCTCTGGGGTATTTAAGATGATTTGATAGTAATCTAGTTGTATTCATGGGACAAGGCAAACCTAGAGCTTCCTACTTCATCACTATCTTTCCCTCCAAGAAAAATATTTTTAAAATTCCTTTTCCTTTTTAATGATTACAGGGAATGGTAGTTGAAATGATTTTCAAAAGTTAATCTCTTACTGATTTAATTCCCTATTTCAGCATTTTAATATTATAAGCCATTGAAAATGAGCATCCTTTGTCCAATTTTTTGATTATTCTTTAGCATGTATCCCTAGAAATAGCACCTTTAGTTCTAAGAGCCACATATTCTAGTGCACATTGCCAGATTTTTCTCTAAAGTTTGGACTAACATTGAATGAGAGTTACTCTCAATAAATGGACATTATCATTATATTGACATTTACCAACCTGATTATGTTTAAACCTCATTTTATATGTATTTGCATGTAATTTCCTGTTAATTGAGAATATTCTTATGTTTACTGACTTTATTCATGATTCTTAATTGTGAGAATTTCCTCTTCAATCCCTTTGACTATTTTTCTATTATTTTTTTTTTCTAATGAGTTATCTTTTTCTTAATGGTTTAAAAAGCTCTTTATATATCAAATATATTTACCAGAATTGGGCTGGGGAGGACAGAAACCCAAATATAAATGATCATAGCAAAGGGGAAATTTTGGGCAAACATAACTACAATGCACGAGGTACAATATTGTGATAGTTTCAGGAGAGATGGGCCCCAGAAAATGGAATGGCACCAGGACTTTCTCTGCATTTGTCTGCTTTACCTCTGATTTTCTTCTGCACATTATCTTAATTCTTTTTATTTCTTGTTATTATAAGTAATGCTGCATTGGGACGCCTGGGTGGCTCAGTTGGTTAAGCGGCTGCCTTCGGCTCAGGTCAGGATCCCAGCGTTCTGGGATTGAGTCCCACATCGGGCTCCTTGCTCGGCAGGGAGCCTGCTTCTCCTTCTACCT